>CAUYSK010080375.1:0-13896 GCA_963575035.1 Avahi laniger | reverse complement strand
AAGGGTACAAATGCTTTGGTTACTTAAATTGCCTTTGCACAGCCTGACAAGTGTGCCCATCCCCCAGACAGCGTGCACCGCATCCCTTAAGTGTGTATTTACCCATCCTCTCCTCCCCTTTCCCACCTGCCTAACAAGGGATGAATGTTACTTCCCATAATGACACATTAGTGTTGATCAGTTAGTAGTAATTTGATGGCGAGTACATGTGGTGTTTGTTTTTCCATTCTTGTGATACTTCACTTAGAAGAATAGGCTCCAGCTCCATCCAGGAAAATACAACAGGCAGTTCATCATTTTTTTCTATGGCTGAGCAGTACTCCATGGTATACATATATGACATTTTATTAATCCACTCATGTATTGATGGGAACTTGGATTGTTTCCACATCTTTGCAATTGTGAATTGTGCTGTTATAAACATTGGAGTGCAGATGTTTTTTTAAAGAATGTCTTTTTTTTCCTTTGTGTAGATACCCAGTAGTGTGATTGAAATCCACTTTAAATACATAAGGACACAAATAAGTTAAAAATAAAATGATATATATTGGTAATTAAAAGAAAGTTGGAAAAGGTATATTAATATCATATAAAGCAGATTTCATATAAAGAATACTACCATGGAAAAAGAAGGTCATGTCATAATGATAAAAGGATAAACTCATCAAAGGACACACAATTCAAAATATTTATGCATGTAATAATAGGATTTCAAAACACATGAAACGTAAACTGATAGAACTTCAAGGAGTAATAGACAAATCTATAATTATAGCTCAATAATTGAAAATGCCAAAATTCATCAATTGATAGAACACATAGACAAAAAGTCAGTAAGGATATAGAAGACTTGAGTAACACTATCAATCAACATGATCTAATTGGCATTTACAAAACACTCCACACTACAAAGGCAGAATATACATTCTCTCAAGTTATATGACACATTAACAAAGATAGTCCATAAAACAAGTGTCAAGAAACTTAAAAGGACTGAAGTCCTACAAAATAAGTTTTATGACAAAATGGACTTAAATCATTGATCAATAACAGATTTCTCGAAAATCCTTTAATGTTTGAATATTAGATAACACACATCTAAAAAACACATCGGTCAAAAAATAACTAAAACTGTGTTAGGAACTATTTCTTAACTAAAAGAAAATTAAAACGCAGCATATCAAATTTTTGGAATGCTGCTAAAGATATTTCTAGGGGGAATTTTATATCAATAAATAACTTTATTAGAAATGAACTCAGCTTCTACATTTAAAAAAACAGCAAAAGGCAGAAAAAATTTAATAAAAATGATTGAAAGGAGGAAATAATATCAGAGTTAGTGTAAATGGTCTAGAAAAGGGAGAGATTATAGAGAATATCAGTGAACTCAAAGGTGGTTGTTTGGGAAAATCAATAGATTTCTAAACCTCTAGCTCAGGAATTGGATATATTATTGCCTGTGGGCAAAATTTGGCATTGGCCTGTCTTCATATGGCCTGCGTGCTCTGAATGTGTATGTGCGTATATGTGTATGTATGTGCACACACACAGTTATGTATTTTAAAGGGCTGTTAAAAATATAAAAACAAGAAACAAAGAGGGATAAACAGCAGAGATCTGATGTAGACCACAGCCTAAAATATTTACTGTCTTATTTTCACAAAAAAATTTTTGCCAACTCATGCTCTAGTCAGACTCATCAGGAAAAATTAAGAAAGAACAAGTGTTAACAAAACCTGGAACAGGAAGGCCGATATCACTATACAGACACAAACATTATTTAAAAAAGGATAATAAGAAAATAGGACCAATTTTATGCTAATAAATTTTACAATTTAGGTAAAGTGGATAAATTCTTTGAAATAAACTACCCAAGGTCACTCAATAAAACATAAACATTATGAATAGTACTATGTATTTTAAAGAAATTGAATTCATAGTTAAAAATCATCCTCTAAATATAACAACGGTCTCAAATAGATTCAGCAGTAAGTTCTAACAAATAATTAAGAAAAAAATAACACCAATTCTGCCCAAACTCTCTCAGGAAGTTAAAGAATCCTAGGAAGCCATTATGTTGATGTTAAAATCATCCAAAGACATTATAAAAAAACAATATAAACTAATATTGTCTCATGAAATTAGATGCAAAAATCCTGAACAAATGTTACCCACCTCAAATCCAACAATATATGACAAGAGTAAAGCATCATGATCTAGTGGCATTTATTCTAGGATTTTAAGATATATTTAACACTAAAAAGTAACATAATTTAAAATATTAATAGAGTAAAAGTATACACAAAAACATATAACCAGCTCAATAGACCCACAGAAAGCAATTGATAAAATCTAATGATTACTCCTGATAGAACTCTCAGCAAACTAGGAATAGAAAAGAAGTTTGTCAAATTCATGAAGGTATCTACCAAAAACTACAGCTAATGCCCAAATGTGGAATATTAAATATGTTCACCCTAAAAATCATGTATAAGATATGGATACCGAATCTCATCATTATATTTAACATTGTCCTAGTGGTTCTAGACAGAGCCAAACAAACAAACAAACAGAAAACAAGAAAAACAAATAAAATGCATGCAGATAGGAAAGGAAAAAATGAAATTGTCTTTATGTACAGATGATATAATCATCTGTACAGAATATCTGTTATAGTCTACAAAGGGTCTACCAGAAATAATGAGTTTAGCAATGCTGCAGAATATAAAATCAGTGCAATTTTTTAATTTTTATATATTAGTAAAGAATAATCATATGTAAAAATGTCAATCAGATATTAATGAGGTAATCAATACAATTTGTAGTGGCAGCAAGAGCATGAAATATTTCTAGGTAGATCTGACAAAAGATATACAAGACCTCTTCACAGATGATGACACTAAATTACTGAAAGAAATTAAAGAACTAAATAAATGGAGTCCCTGATTTGTTGGACTTAAGACTCAATAGATTAAGATAACTATTCTCCCATAATTGATCTATAGATACTGCTATATATACTCTTAGTCAAAATCCCAGAAGTATTTTTTAAAAGAAATTTACAGGTGACATGTATATTGAAATGCAAAAGACCCAGAAAACCCCCAAAAAATTTTTTTAAAAAATCAAAATGAGAGGACAAATAATATATGACTTTAAGACTTATTATAAAGGTATATCATAGGGCTTTATTTATTACCACAATTTATTCTAAAGTAATATAGTGTCATGAAGGTAGTGGGTTTATTTCTGGAGTCTCCATTCCAGTACATTGATATGATTTGACTATCTTTGGTATATGAGGACAATTGTCAGAATGTGACTTTCAATAAAGTTGCAAAGGTAATTTAGTGGAGAGTGGTTATCATTTTTCTCAAATTGTGCTGGAAAAATGGAATACCTGTATGCAAATGATCAATTTTTATCCCTTCTGATACCATATACAAACATTTACTCAAAATAAAATCAAAATCTAAATATGTAGTTAAATCTACACAATTCTAGACAAAGTCTGGATTAGGCAAAGCCTTCTTAGATATAATTCTAAAACCAGGATCTATTAAAAGAAGATGAATTGTAATTTATCAAAGTTAAAAACTCTTTGAAAGACACTGTTAAATTAAAAGCAAAGACACACAGTGGGAAAAAAATACTTGCTAAATACATCTGATAATAGATCTAGAATATACAAAGTAATGTTATAACTTAATATAATTAACAAACTGCAACAGTTTGAATATGTCCCCCAAAAGCATGTGTTGGAAACTTATTCCCAATGCAAACAGTGTTGGGAGGTAAGGTCTAATGGAACGTATGGTCATGAGGGCTCCGCCCTCATTAATGGATTAATGTTGATTATATCACAAAAGGGCTTGAAGCTTCAACTTCCATTTCTTGCACTCTCTCACCCTCGTGATGCTTTCCACCATGTTACGATGCAGCAAGGAGGCTCTTGTTAGATACGACCCCTTGATCTTGGACTTCCCAGCCTCCAGAATAATGAGCCAAATACATTTCTCCTCATTCTAAATTAACCAGTCTATATTTTTCTGTTATAGCAACATAAAATGGAGTAAGACATAACCTAATAAAAAAGGACAAAAGAATAGAATAGACACTTTACCAAAAAAAGGTGTAGGAATGGAACCTAAAGACATGAAAAGAGGTTCGACTTCAATAGACTCCAGGAAAATGCACATTTAAACCACAATGAGATATTAGTTAGAATGGCCAACATACTAACTAGCTGATAATACAAGTGTTGGCAAGAATATAGAGAAACTGGAACTCTCATACTCTTCTTGAGGAAATGTAAAATGTCATAATAAAACAGTTTGGCAGCTTGTAAAAAAGTGAAGAATACACCTACCATATAACCTAGGAATTTTAACCCTCAGTATTTAACCAACATTTAAAAAAAAAGTTGGAAACACTTATACAAGAATATTCATACTAGCTTTATTGTAATAGAAAAAACTTGGAACAATCTAAATATCTGTCAATAGGAAATGAATAAATAAATTGTAGTCTATCCATACAATGAAATCCTATTTAACAATTAAAACAAAACATAAAACTTTTGTGGATATTTGTGCATGCGTGTGTATATGTTTGAGCCTATATGCAATCCTCCTACCTCAGTCTCCCACGTAGCTGGGATTATAGGAGCATGCTAACACACTGGGTGAATTTTCCTTATGTTTTATAGAGATGGGGTCTTGCTATGTTGGCCAGGCTGTTCTTGAACTCCTGGCCTCAAATGATTCTTGGAGTTCAGCCTCTCAAAGTGCTGGGATTCTAGGACTGAACTGCCATGCTTGGTGACATCTTCATCTCTTAACCACTGATCTGGATCATTATACTCCATTATTGTCATGAAAAAAAACAATAAATCCAATAAGTACTTTTGGGTACTCTCTAAGCCATGGGTTCCTAGCAAATCATTCTTGAAGGAAAGAAATCTCAGATCTAAGTGAGCACTTGCTTCTCACAGCCCTTACCATTTATCATTGTCCACTTGCACAGGGCAGGGCAGGGTATGGGCATAGCATTGCATTGATGACTACAAGTATTTTCTTCTCAAAACACATTCCTGTGGTTCTGTGATGGGAACAAAAATGAAAAGGAAATTTCTATGACACGTATTTTTCTCTCTCAGGATATTCAGACAAGAAAACATGTTTTGTCCATCAAGGAAATTGTTTAGACATACTTGTACTACAGTTCATTCTCAATATTTAAAAAAAAAATAGAAGTTTCGTGTTTGTCATTATTTCTACTGCTTCCAAGATGTCAGTAAGTCACTCAGGCAGCCTATAAGCTTATGAGACGTATTTGAATGAGGAGTATATGGCATTATCTGTCCTTTTAACTTCTAATGAGGAGATTTTAGCAGATGGAATCTAATTTATAAGAACGTCCTGCACCCTGGATAATGAAACATAGCCTATTAAAAACTTAAATAAACAAGGGCTATAATGCAATGTCAAAACAAATCATTTTGATATGTTTTAAAAATGTAAGAGGCTTCTTCAAATATCATCAGGAATAAGTCATTTAGTGTTTCAGGTTCATACATCAATGCAGTTGCTGTCACTATGAAAAATTAGACTTTTTCTTTACTTAAAATTTGAAATGCCATGATTTGGTAATTGAAAAATGAGGCGGGAAGAATGAATGTCCTGTTTGTGAAAAATGGGGGTTTTATTAGAGCAAAATTGGGAGGAGGAGAGAGTGCTCATCTGCTCCAGGAGAATGGTGTTTACACAGGAAGAAATATAACAATGGGCAGGCCACTGGGGACAAGGGGAACAGAACCACTTCGGGAGCTGCTGACAACAGGAGCCAAAAATACAGCGTGGGCCCGGAGCTGACCCACCTCTTGGTCCCTATACACACATAATGCATAAATGCATCTTGAAGTAGGACTCATATTTCATGGCAGTGTGAGACTCCCCAGTTAGACTGCATCTGTTAATAATAAAAATTTTCCTTCTGGAATGAAAGTTTGTTCATGCTTTAAATAGGAGATCACAGCAATAAATCAGCATTATGATTTTACTAGGTAGTAGCATATGAAATATAATATGTTATTTCTGGCATTTAATTTGGTCAAAATTAAGTTAAAATATTCACCCAAAGGGATGGATTGATAAAATAATAATTATAAGCACACAATCCTAGGAAATTTTATGCATGGTGCATTCTGGAAGTACCATTAAATTTAACATACATATTATCTTTATTGTCATAATGAGAAAATATTAAATTATTGTATTCAACTTCAGAAGCCAAGTGTCTGTTTCAAATGCAATTTATTATCACAATAAAGTTTACACACTCACTGTGTTTTACAACATGTTTTCATATATTCGCTTAATGACTTTCATTAGTTATGAACATATGAGATTAATTATTAATAAATTCTTTTATTAGATAAACACCTACATTTATAGTTTTATTAATAGAACTCATTAATAGAACTCACCATTAATTTTGACATTTTTATGTCAATTCAACTAAGCCATTTCCACTCACCCCCCTCTGTCTCTACACACTGATACATAGACACACACATATACGTGCATGCATAAAAGTATTAAAATTATGAAAGATAATTCACCTGATATAACTATATATGAATACGTATAACATAGACTTAAATATGTCCTTATGAAACTCAAATATATAAATCAAATAATTTTAAAATTTATTTGAAAGCAGGTTCTGTATATGACTTATATGTAATGCATATGACTCATACGTAATGCAATATTTTGTAAAAAGTTTGTTCTCAATAAGTATTCATTGAAATAGCAAATAAATGGAAAAGTGAATATAATAATGAGAACTGTTAAAGATAATGCAGAAAAACAGTCTAACGTGGCCATGTACATGATTCTCATTGATTCTTCTAGATCAGTCAGCATATATAGAACATTCTCCTTCCAGAGAGAAATGCATAGCTTATACTCCCAGGGGCAGATTATGAACACCTCATTCCATGCATCCTTGCTAACTCTAAGCTTCTGAGAAATACTCTTTACTAGGTTGAGAAATGGTATTTATGTACCTATACCATTAGGTTTCTTTTTTTTTTTAACATTAAAGGCTATTAAATTTTACCAAATTCTTTGTAGAACATATCCTGACGCTTTCATGACATGTTCCTCTAATCAACTTAACTGATGAATGGCATTAATAGTTTATTTGATGAAGAACCATTACACTTCCTCATGAATATTCCTTTTTTACATTATATGTTCAACATATACGTTTACTGTAGTGAGAATTTGTTTTGCAGATTTTGATATATGATTATTTTGTTTTCTAAGAAGAATATCTGATGGAGTAAAATGTGTGTAGTATTCCAAAACTGTCCAAAGAATAATAATTAAAACAGTTAAATCATTCCACTAAACTAAATATTTTTTCATTTGTTAGAAAACAAATACATAAACATTTTGGAAAAAGTAAGTGATATCAATGGCTTTAATGTTTTCTACCAGTAAAATTAATATGATATTACCTACAGAATATTGACTTAATTCCATTTGGGTAGATAAATTAAATAAATGCCACACTGCTCTAATTACTATAGTTTTATAATATGTCTTACTATGCGGTATTGTAAGTCTCCCAGCTTTGTTCTTTTTCTTAAAGATTCACTTGACTATTCTTGAGTCTTTAGATGAGTATGTAAACGTTATAATCTGGTGAATAATGCAAATGAAAAGAAAATTTAGGATTTTGAATCAGATTATGTTTAATCTACATACTATATGTTAAGGTACTAATTGTAAATCTGACAATTCATGAATATCATATATTTCTCCATTAATTTAGGTCTTCTTTAATATTCCTGAGCAATCTTTTAAAAGAATTTTCAACGTGGAGGTCTTATAACTTTTAAGTTAGATTTATTTCAAGATATTTATTGTTTGTCAATATAATTTTAAATGATTTTGACTACTATGCAAATACCAAACAAAGAAGAGTTGGGATAGCTGTATTGATATCAGACAAAGCAGAATTTAAGACAAGAATTATTAAAAGGCTGGATTTTGATGATACAAAAGAAAATCCAAAGTACAATATAAAAATGCTAAAATTGTCAGGACTGTACATGTGCAAAAATAATTAACAAAATGAGAAATCTTCAAGTCCCACATCCTATTAGAGAGTTAACTATATCTCTTTCAATGGCTGATAGAATAAGCACACATCCTTCTTATAAAGATATAGAAGACTTGAATGATAACATTGACAAATTTTACCTAATTTGCAAATATAGAACAACTTCACTTACAGGTGACAAAATTTATGTTATTTTCAAGTGCACACATAATATTTAACAAAATTGACTGTATTTTTTTAAAGCCTTAAAATGGAAATAATTCAGAATGTAATCTATGACAGAGATGAAATTAAGACTACTGTATTAAAATTGAATAAAATTTTCAATAATGCATGGGTACTAAAAGGCACAAAAATAGACATTATGTATTGATTTATCTAAATGACAATAATATTATACATACACACACTCAGAGATTTTTTTTATGTTTCTGAAAATAGCTTGAGATTACTGGGAAAAATTAATGGCATTTCAGTTGAAAAAAATGCAACTCTCTAGTTATTTTTAAGATTTAGTTATTTTTAAGATCACTTAAAAAGTTTTTTAGATAACTTTTTAAAAAAGAAATAGTTAATTTTAAAATCCCTTAAAATGTCACCCTAAGATATCATGTGACTATTTTTATTGTTTAGATCTTGGTTAACATTATTCATTAAAAACTACAAGGTAATGCTGGGTGCGGTGGCTCACGCCTGTAATCCTAGCTCTCTGGGAGGCCGAGGTGGGCGGATTGTTTGAGCTCAGGAGTTCAAAACCAGCCTGAGCAAGAGTGAGACCCCGTCTCTACTAAAAATATAAAGAAATTATTTGGACACCTAAAAATCTATATAGAAAAAATTAGCCGGGCATGGTGGTGCATGCCTGTAGTCCCAGCTACTCGGGAGGCTGAGACAGGAGGATCGCTTGAGCCCAGGAGTTTGAGGTTGCTGTGAGCTAGGCTGACGTCACGGCACTCTAGCACGGGCAACACAGTGAGACTCTGTCTCATAAAAAAAAAAAAAAAAAAACTGCAAGGTAAGTTTGTACTAACTCCTCAAGATTCTCATAGCATGACTGAGTACAGACCTCTACTATAGAACTTGGATATGTATAAGTAAATATTTCACATGATTTTCTGCTCTGTTAATCAATTGATGTTGTCATACCATATTAGTCTTTCCAATCTTATAATCAATAGAACACCATATAAGATAGAGACTTAATGAATGTTAGTTGAGGAGATGTATTAAAATACTCATGTCTATAGTCTAGAAGGAAACCAGAGACAACGGAAAAAAGCACCATATCGAAGATGGGTACAGGAGATTTACCATTCTGGGGAGCTAGGTGTTCTTAAATTCAGCATAAAATTTCCATAGATTTTTCAGGCTTTCAATACACTTACTCATAATGTAATTCAAATAGGTAATTGTGTTTGCTATACAGGAATGTAATACTGCTGAGTTACCTTAATGGAAACATCCTAGGAAGACTAATTTTAAAACTGGGAGGAAGTACATATACAAAAGATTTAAGCTAGGAAAGGTACCTTCAATAAGAACAGCAGTTCTCATTTTGGCAGCACTGCTTGGGGATTTTTGAGCCAAATTTGCAAGGTCGAGAAGTCCCTTATCACAGAAATTGGCCTTCATTAGTGTACCCAATGCAATCAGTAAGTGGCTGGGAAGTGTGACCTCAACACAAATGCAGTCAGTGGTTGATGCAGAAGGACAGCAACTGGGGCTATCGGTCTATTATGCTGCTCAGGCAAATGTGAATGGTGCATTCTCAAGTCCCCTAGACTTTTTGAGTGCATACTAGAAGAAGAAACATATAGAAGTAACAAATACAAATGAAACACTTCTAAGCTCTGTTCAACTTTGTGTCACATCCCTGGAACAATTAAGTGTATCGTAGGCTCTTGCTTGGGATTGTATTGCAAACAGATGATAAAATACTATATACCCATGCAACTGCTAATTTATTTCAATCTTTCCTATCATGAAAAATGGTCTACAAACAAGAAATGATTACAAAAATCTTAAGAGAGAAATAAAGAAATATAGAGATGAGTCAATGAGAATACACATCTATATAAAAGCACTTTCCTCCAAATATTCAGTTGGGCAAGGTTTTTGCTACATTTACCCCAAATCCAATTGCATATAATATGGTTATCACATAATTGCTTCTGCCAGTGAATTCACAATTATCCACTGATCACATGAATATCAAGCCTATAAAATACAGAAAAGGCTAAGATTAGTAGTAGTAGTAATTCTGCTATGCTTACAAGTTATAAGAAAAGTAAGGCTCAGACAAATGAAGAAAGCTATTATAATTAATTCTTTCATTCATTAAGTAATTTTAACATAGACATTTATTGATCACTTTGTGTAAGATACTTTCTAGCTAGAGGCATGTGATTTTGAATAAATTTATAAGTTTATAATCTTTGTATAATAAATAAGAAAGCAAGTAAATAGATACATAATTTCAACATACAGTGAGTATAGATGAAGAAATATGTGAAAAGATGGAGAATTACTGGGACACAATTTACAATGGATTTTCATTAAGGTGACATTATCAAAAAAGAGAAAAGACAGACAGACAATTATAACAAGGACCTGGAGTAGAATTACTGGGCCAGAAAGTATGCATATATTCAAATATTATAGATGCTACAAATTTGAGCTCCAAAATGGTTTGCTAATTTGTACTTCCACAGGCAGGTCCAGTGAGTCTAAACCCAAGGACAACCGTTATTGTCAGATTTTTATTATGCAAAATGGTCAGAATAAATATATATCATTCTGTGGCTTTAATTAGTATTTCCATCATTACTAATGACATTGAGCTATTTTTGTATTTTTTTTTGGTCTTTTATATTTCCTCTTCTGTGAAATATGCAGTCAAATCTTTGTCTATTATTTGGAGGGTATGGGCCTTTTGAAAAATTTTTATGTTAAATTTATTTATACTCATGGATAGTTTTCCTTTATCAGGTATATTAAAACTGCAAATATGTTTTCCTAGGAAATAACTTGTCTTTTTCCATTCTTCATGTCTTAATTAAGAGAGTTCTAATTTTAATGCAAAAATTGTTGTTTGTGTTTTATAAAACTTTTAAAGAAATTCTTCTATTGTGATCATATAGCAGAAACAGGATCAACCCTGACCCAAAATTTGGTTCAGATGTTGAGACTCCTGACACCACACAAAAACCATTAGGGTATGAAAAGTTTTATTGTTTACATAATGAAGCTGTCTGGGGATAACAGGGCAGTCTTCCCAAGCTGTTTCAAAAACAGCTTGAGAGTACAGGAAAAAGAGACTGTCTCGACTATTTGTAGTGGTTGAGGAGTAGAGCCATGGTGACTGCAGAGGCTATGGGGTTTGAAACTCTTCATACGAAAGGAGTGAGCAACAGGTTTCTTATCAACTTGCCTAGATTTGGAGTATAAGAGGTAGAAGGAGGAATGAGGCTTAAAAGCTATCGTCACTTAAAAGTCAGACTCTTCATTAAATCTTCCCTGCCCAGCATCATAAAGATATTTTCCAATATAGTCATTTTAAACTTTTCTTATTATTACTTTTATATTTATTGTATCATGTACTTGAAATTAACTTTTATATATTTTTTGAGGAATTAATCTACTATTTTTAAACATACAGATAGCAAATTATCTAAGCTTCATTTATAACACAATCATTTTTTTCAGATATAAAATATCGTATCTGTTAATAATGAACTTCTATATAAAACTGTGTGTCTCTCTTGGATTCCTATTCTGTTGGATTTATGCATTTTTTTTCCCTTGGTCTAGAATGGACAAATGCTCTCACATACAACAACAACAAGCCACACACACACACACACACACACACACACACACACATACAAAAAAAAAAAAAAACAACTAGAGAATATGTGTTGTCTCTCTGGGGTCTCCCTCTCTCTTAAAATCTCAATTCTCATGCTCCTTCCTTCTACAGCTCTCTGATTCCATTAAACAGATAACTAACTGTTAGATTTTATATAGCTTTTCTGATTATTCTCAGCAGAAATACTGATCTGCCCCAAACTATTTCCTTCTAACCAGAATATTTCTTGTTCTTTCCTCTTTTTTTTTTTTTTATTTTGGCCATATTCAACATACTTACTTTATGTATTATGTCTATTAATTTAAATACAAGAATTTTTTGTAGATCTGATTCAGCTGCCTTTTTATTCTGCTGACTCTTGCTCATGGTGCCTTTATCCTTATGTGTTTTATTTTATTTTTTTTCCATGTGAATTCAGCCACTCAGAACTTTTTTGCTATTGGCCCTATTTAAAGAAAGGTATTGAAGGTTTTTCTAGTTTACTTATGGTAGGTAATTGGAAAATTACTATACTAGAAACAATTTAAATATATGTTTGGTTTGAAAAATTTTTTAGTACCACCAATGTGAGCTACAAACCTGCTTAAGGCCAAGGTTTTAATCATATATTCACATTAGAAATTATTTTTTTTGCTACTTGGTCTTGATGTCAAGATAATACATTTTCTTTTAGTTTCTTTCTGGAACACATGATTTCGTTCAATTTCATCCTTCCATTGAGGGTGTGTTGCTTTCAGAATTCAGCCATATGCAAGCGTTTCTTACTGAACTAACACCCTGGGTAGGCCTTTGGCTTTGTTTCCTGTCCCCTGAGCTTCTCAAAGCTTCAAAATAGAAGCTGATTGTGTAACCAGCAGAAAAATATCAGACAAACCCAAACTGAGAGACATTATATGCCACTCCTGCAAAGTTTCAAGGTCATTACAAACAAGAAAAGTCTAAGAAATGGTTATTATTAATAGATAGACATACTTCAGATGCATGGTAGCTGAGAGTAATGCGGTATACTGGATAATACTCAGGAATAGAAAAAAAGTGATTAGGTAAAAGCCAATGAAAAACAAAGTGTGGACTGTAGTTAAACATAATGTACCGATTTTGTTTCATTAATTTTGACAAATGTACTATGGTTATATAAGATGTTAACAAATGAGGAAATTGAGTACAGAGTATAGAATTTACAGGCTTTTTTAAATATTACCTTTGGAACTTTGCAGATTTGTTGGGAGAGAGAATGATTCAGGTTTATTTGACTTTGGCAGTTATGCAAAAAGCTAAAGCTGCTTGAATCTTGCTTTCTCTCTTCCTTCCTTTCACTTCCTCTCTCTCCCACCCTCCTTATCTCCTTCCATTGTTCCCCTCTTCTCTCTTTCTTTCTTGTTTTGCTTTCGACTATTAATTCGTTCTTGTATTTTGAGATTCTCTGATTTTCTTGTCTAATCAACAATTCATTTGAAATTATGTTTTTAATATTTTACCCAACATTTTAGTTAGTTTTAGAAAGAATTTTCTCAGCGTATCTAACGGCTCATAATGACAGAAGTCAAAAATGGTGCTTTCTTTTTCTCTTTAGTAAAATATGACCCTGAGTTGGAGGAGTCTAGTCATGTGCTCACAGGGTAACTGCGAAGAAAGCTGAGGAAGTAAATTTCTTGATTCTCCTCATGAATTTGCCATCGATAAGGTGAAACATTTCTGAATAATGAGAATGATAAACAAATAATGTTTCTTCCAAGCTAGATATTTGTAGATGGATTACAAATTATCTATTATCAGAAAAATATTGCATAATATTACCATAAAATTTTATTACTTTAGCTTTCAATGTGTTCACGTTAATGGATAAACCAGATCGTGCTTTGCCATTAACAAAAGAAAATTGTTTTTGAGAA
>CAUYSK010080372.1:0-10956 GCA_963575035.1 Avahi laniger | reverse complement strand
GTTAATACCAATTTGATGGTGAGTACATGTGGTGCTTGTTTTTCCATTCTTGGGCACACCTATTTTGGGCATCTTCTTTGAGGGACTTCTAAGAGCCAGCAACCTGCGGCCAGTGATGGACTGAGAAGGGGAACTTCTAGGATGAGGCCAAGTCATAGAGACAGAATATAGAAAAAATGAGGGAGGAAAAATGGATCCCAAACTGTGGAAGGCTAGTGTCAGGAACTGGATTTCCTCTTCTCAGACAAATACTATGGAGGGGACAGCTGCGAGCAGGCAGAATAAATTCTCCTCCCTCTGGGGCCTCTTGTCCCAAGGGGAGAATGTAGAGTCTGGTTTCTGAGAGGCACGGAGCAAGCCGGCACTTAGGAAATGTTGTCCTTGTGCCCTCATACCTCACCTTCTGCGGCCCCCTGCTGCTAGGTGCCAAGGGAAGACACATTAGAGCAAGGACAGCCTTCCAGCCCTGCCAAGGAAGTGATGCCATATTTCCAAGGTCTGGGAGGATTCTTAAGCCTTAATATTTTCCTCCTACTGTAAGCTGCATCCCACGTCTGCCAGGAACACTTGGAAGAACCCAGCTCACCCAGTGGATCCATCTGACTCCATCAGATGCATTAGTTTTTATACAATATGCATTTATAGAAGAAGTAATTTGGAATGTGATAGTTTTTTGAATATATTCCCAGTAAAGCCATTCTTCTGGCTATATAATATTTATTTTTAATATTTCTGATTAATTAAATTTACTACATTTTGATCACAGGCTATCCCAAATTTTTGTAGTTTTTAAGTTATTAAGTGTGTTTTCAAGGAATATGCTCCCAAATTTTCTGAATCTTTTCTGTTAGGTTTGGCTCTACATTTTCTTACATCATTCAGAGCCTGCAGGTCCCCAAGTAGAATAAGAACCATAACTACACTTCTTAATCTTTAATCCTAGCTGAGCACAGAGTGTGGTAGGCCCAGTTGGTTGCCTACCCAGTGGCCATTTACCCCTTATTCCTTGCTTACAGACCTACGTTTTGTTCAGAAATCAAGCACGCACTTCACAGGAAGCAAAGACAACTTCCAGCTCCACAGGGTAAATACTGATTATATTATACAATCATGGAAATTACATCCCTTTCCAGTGACTTGTTTAGGAATTGGTGGTCAAATTATGTCCTTTGAGACATCAGGAAAAGTCCCCTGATGGACATCTGGGAAAGGTTTTCTTGCTCTCAAAGAGACCTATGTGAATGCTTTTGTGGAGAAACAGGCTCTTTCCATTGTCAGTTCTGCAAGTGACGTGTGGCGTTACAGCAGCCATCTTGGGACCATAAGGATGGGAGAATGGAAGGAGGCAAGGAATTGGGATCCTAGAATCCCCATTTCTTATAGTGGCAGGCTGGGTGACTAGGACCAACCCTCCCACTGAGGACAACTGTTTGTGTTCATTTTTAATCTTCTTCAAAGTATTAAAGAACTAACAAGATAACAAAAAATTACTAGGCCCAAATCTAGGAGAAGTTGAAAATCCAAAGAGGTAGACCCAAAACACAAAGCAACTTTTGCCCTGAGAGTATATGACAATCTGCAAGAAACTAAGCTATGCTTTTGGCAACCAGGAGTGGGGGAAACAGAAATCAAGGTTTAGGGCCCACCCAGGGAGAAGACTTTGATAAACAATATCCACTCTAAGCTCCCAGGGAGAGCTTTACCCTCAAGGTAAGGGTAGCCAAGAATAAAGGAGCTCTCAGGCAAACTTGAAACCCAGTTGCCTATAACTTGGGTCCGAGGAATCTCAAGCATTCAAACACAGGTTAAGGTAGAACTAGATTGGTAATATCCCTAGAGATCTATCAAAAGAAAACGAAAATCATTGCAGGATAAAGTTACCAATCTTGGCCTTCAGATTATTCACATAAAATCTTTTTCAAAAATAGTTGCCAGGACACAAAGATAACCAAAACACAAGGAAAAAATACACCATGAAAAACCATCAGGAACAACAGAATACAGAAAGAGACCCACATTTATGGTAATCATTTCACAATGTACACATACATCAAAGCATCACGTTGTACATGATAAATATATCCCATTTTTGTCAATGTTATCTCAATAAAGCTGGAAGAAAAAAGAAACAGACCCACAAAGACTTTAGATATTATACTTATCAAACAGAAACTATAAAATAAATATGCTTACTATGTTGAACGAAATAAAAAACAAGCTTGAAAGTTTTTTCATGAAACTGGAAAAATAAAAGAAAAATGATTTGGAAAAGAAATAGGGATTCTAGCACTAAAAATATAATCATTGAAATTAAGAAGTCGATGAATACATTTAATTACAGATTAGACATAGCTGAATAGAGAAAAACTGGAAAATAAATCAGAGGAAACTATCTAAAATGCTTCATAGATAAAATTATGAAAAATATAGAAGTAATAATAAGAAATATAGAAGATACAGTGAGAAATTTCAACATATAATCTTTCCTCAAAAGGAAAGAAGAGAAAGAACAAAGATAATGGCTGAAAATCTTCTAAAACTAAACTGTAACATTGTATAAATGTAAGAAATCTAAGGAACCTAAGCAGACTGAATCACAACAAGCCGGTTAGGATGTTGAGTCTCTAATTTAACTGGCTAATTTCTGAATTTCTTGTAAGAAAAGCAGAAGAAGGAGAAGTAGAAGGAAAGAAGGAAGAGAAGTGGCGGGCACGGGTTAGGGGAGGAAATGTATTTATTGTTTAAGCCACTTTGAGTCTGGGCTTAGTCACCTGCAGCCAAAAGCATCCTAAATGATATTCATGGTGAGAATAAAGTAGCCACCATTTGCTAATCTATGCTATGTGGCATGCACTGTATATAGACTTCAATTTTGTATAATTCCCCACAAAACCTGATGAGGTAGTAGTAATACATAAACTGGTCAAGACAGGCAGGCTTATAGATATAAACCACCCCCAAATCTTAGTAACTTAACAGAAAATAAGATGATTTCTTGCTCATACTACATGTTCAACATGGTCCAGTAGAGAGCTATTCTCATCACAGTTACTCAGGGTCCCAGGCTGATGAAGGATTTATGCTGACAGATGAAACCAGTGGAATAATGAAGTCAATAATATATTGGCTTCAAATGAAATGAAACACTTGACTTCTGCTCACATTTCTTTGGCCAAAGCAAGTCACAAGACTAAAGTACAGGGAAGTACAACCTTACACAGAAGGTACAGAGCTGGAAGTATTTACTGAATGGCACTAATGACTACCACAGATAGATATTATCCTAATTTTCTGAATGAAGAAAACAGACTCAGAAAGGTATTTAGTCACTAGTTAGATGAAGCAAGAATGTGCTAATTATATATGTTTTCCTGAAGGAGATATTATTAACACGACTATTTGCCTTCGGTGGTGGGGGTAGTGAGAAATGTACCAATGATATGATATCTGAGGAGCCAAGCAGAGTCCCCAGTGGGCTCTTATCCTTGTCTATCCCAGAACTGCTACCCCCAGGGGCAGAGTATGGGACCAAGGTAGACAGGGGGAAAATATCCTAGTCCTTCCTTTGTTCTACAAGGATAAGATTGGACTGTTATTGGTCAAACAGAGAGTGTGTACATATATGTACTAAGGGCTCCTACTATCTTATACATTCCAGGTGTTCAAGATGTGGTTAAGAGGGGGGAAAAGAAGCCCACATAATCAGGTTGGTCACGCCAAGTTTCTTCACTTTGATCTTTGCAGGTGCAGAAAGTTTGCCAAGGCAAAGGAGACCAGTCATGTCCAAACATAGAATAAGGAATCGCCTTGCTCTCTTCAGTCCTCAAGACCTTCCTGTGAGCTGGATTTTCCAAACTATAATGTGCAGAACATTCCCCACTCCCTTCCATACCTAATGATGACATTGTTCACCTGCCCCCGCCCAGCACCCCACAACTATTGGCAGGCTCCCTTGGCTGTCCTTCCGAATGTGCTGCCTCCGCCCCCAGTTCAGCCTCCTGCAGACACAGCAGCATCCATCTGGGATTCTCTCCCCGTGGCAGGGAAGGAATCAACACTGGGGTTCTTATTTACGTGTTGGTTTATTACTTCCCAGGGATGAAGCAGCAGTTAAGGGGAAGGGGTGGCGGGGGTGGGGAAAGGCCTAGAAAACAAGCTGCGGTGGGCTACAGACTAGTGGAAAAAAATGTCTCTATAATTTCAATTGCTTTCCAACCACACTGTCTCTAGGTGAGCCCGCTGGGTGAAAGGTCTGTATATTACTTGGGATGGGAGATTGTAACCTTAATTATGTTTCGAAGCATTTGGCTGTATTCATCCTGAAACTTCCAGCAGAAAAAAAATGTGGTTTCCATTACAGTGTCGCTGAGGGACTTGTACTGGGGTTGGGATCATTAAAATGAAAACACTGATGAGTAAGCCATGGCATTTTGTCTCCAAGACTTAACGTCCTTCCTCCACCCCTAACCCTGTACTTTATTTTGAGACAAGCTTAAAATAGTCTGTAAAATATGGAGCTCATTATCCCATCTAACAGATTTCGTTTAACATGAATGTAGATTAAAAGCCCCATGCCAACTCTTCCTCCTAGCTGGGGTTTGTAAGGAAGACACCTCTCTGCCTTCACTCTGGGCTGGTTCTTTAGAGCACAGTTCTGCAACAGCCCAGGAGAGCCAGGAGGTGCCACTTCCAACTCTATTCAGCTTATTTTTCATGATAATAACAAAGAAAGATAAAGAAATACAATCTTGCTTTGGGGGCTTCTTAAAAATTTTGGTAAGAGTCTTAAAAAGCTGAACCCAAAGCAGACAACCCTCAAACTTAGGAATTCTCCTGACTGCCCATTCTTTCCCATACAATGACTATACCAGGGCTATTGAGCACACCAAAAGGGGTAGAATTGGGTTGAAAACACAGGGGAATATAATGGAAAGAGTTCTCGACTTCAGGGTTTTTGTTCTGGCTTCACATCTAGGCTCACCCAATAGCTAACTGTATGACTTCGAGAAGTGAAATCAACTCTTTGAGCTTCAGTTTCCTCATGTCTTAAACGAGAGATCTCTTCCAACTCCACCTCTTTCTCCTTGTGCCGGCGTCATCTCCTCTCTGGGATCTCCCCCAGGGCCCAGCACAGGGCTTTGCACAGGAGGAGGGAGGAGCGACTGATCTCTTGATTGCACTGACAGTGACCTCCGAGCTTGGAGATGTGTTGGATGATAGAGTATCCAGGTGAGGGACCTCCCTCTCGCCCCTACACTGTCTAGACATGGGTCCGGAGTGCCCTTAGTTATCTCATCTACACAATGAGAATAATCTTCCACATCACAGGGTTGTAAGAGGTAAGAACGAAGAAGGTAAGGATCCATCCAAGGATTCGAACCCTCCCACCTCTCCAGTCTCAGCCCATACTCTTTTGCTAAGAACATCAAGGCCATCTGAACTGCATTTCCTTGTTTTTCCCTTTTCCTACTTAAAAATCATTTTCTAAGCACTCCTTCTTCCTTCCTTCCAACAGAGGAAGTGTTCCCCTCCTCCGGTCTACCACTTCCATCTGCACTCTTTACTCAACCCATTCCTACCTCCCCCAGGCCATCGCTGCACTTACAGCACTTATCACAAGCTGCTATTATAAATTCAGCTGTTGCTTGACTTGCGTATTGTCTGCCTTACTCACTAGAATGTAAACTGCATGAAGGCTTCATGCCTTATTCATGCTATATCCCCAGCAAATAGCACAGTGCCTGGAATATTGTCACTGCTCAATGAATATTTATTGAATGGATAAATCCATTTCTGTTCATCATTTTTAAACTTTTGTCACAGTCCCTTCCTTCAGTCTCAAATATATATTCAGGCCTCCGTTCTTTAACAAAATCATCACTTGACCCTAATGTCCCACCAACCACCATTCTATTTTGACCTTGCGTTTTCTGACACATTTCTCAAACAAATAATGTGTGCCTGCTGCTGCCTCATCATCACCACCTCCTCCCACTGCAATCTGGTTTCTCCTCATTGTGGCGCTGAAACAATGCAGTAAGTAGTCACCAGTACCTTCTGTCGCCAAACCCCTCAGCACTGCCCCATCTCCCTGCCCGTGGGGTTCCTAACTGTCCCTTCTCTATTGCCGTGAAGTTATTATAGCCTGGCTCTCCCCCTACCCTTAAGGAATACTCTTCCCATCTCTCTGATCCTGTCTCCCTATGTCAACACTTTCCAAAAGCAGTCTACACTGCTCTCATCACTCTCTATACTGTCTTTCCTGAGCTATTATCAGTTTCACTATCACTTCTTGGCTGATGACTCAAAATATGCATCTCTCCCTAACCGTTCCCTGGAAACGCAGGCATGTTTCAGCTGCATAAAGGAACCGAGCACCTTGTGACCATCTAAGACTCAAAGTTTCTAAATCCCTTTGCCAACACCCCCAATCCTACTCCCCCTTTCAGACTTTTAGTGTAACTGTTGCCACTCCTCTAGTCAAACCTAAGCACGGAAGCTTCAATCATCCTTGAACATGAAGAGTGAGAAATCCCTGTTACTCTGACATTATCTTGTACATCCTTCTCTTCCTTCCTTTCCATAGACCTACTCTTCTCTTCCTCCATTTCTTCCTGTGCATTCAGATTTATCGTTAAAGAACATTTCCAGTCACAGGCCCTTGTGCTCAGAAGTCCCCTGTGACTTCTCCCTCTCATGCACCTTGCCTTTCTGATACACTGGCCTTCCCCCTTTTTTTCAGCTGTCCAACCCCTCAACCCCCCTTGTCCTTCTGCCCATGCTTTACTGACTGAAAAGCCTGTCCTAACCACCTTCACCAAGCAAACTCCTACTCATCCTGCATCCCCGAGCTGAACTATCGGATATTATAAGACGACTTACTTCTCCTACCCGCCCAGGCAACGATTCTGCTCTCTGTGATCCTATGTAGGCCTAAGTAATCGCACTTACCAATCTTGTTATAAGTACTTTCTAATGCATCTAGTCTCTCCCTAAACCATAAGCACCCCATGTTGTGCTTCTTTATAGTCCTAGTACCTACTTACTGTCTGGTACATGGGTACTGTTCAATACTTTTTTGGGGTAGTTGAATGCTACTACCTTGCCACCATTTGCTCTTAACCTGACATGCAAGCAAGAATCTTCACAAGGTGGCCCCAACCTATCTCTCCAACTTACTTCTTACTGTACAGACGCTCCAGGAAGTCTGGTTTAGTCATCATTCCCCAAGTAGACTCTATATTCCCTGACTTCCATTTTCATAATGAAGTACTACTAAAGCTTAACTCAGATCTCTCCTTTTTATTATAACTGCCATTGTATTATTTATTGTGTTATCTGTTATTGTCTGTTTACTCCATTAGTCTATAAAGTTTCATGAAGACAAGAACACTGTCTTCTTTAGCACTGTATTCTCAGAGCCTTGAATAGAACAAGACACATAGTAGGTCTTCAGAAGACATTCACTGAATGAATGAACATTTTCTCCTTCATTCAGACCCAGTTATTTCTCCCTTTTGTGAATTCATAGCACTCATTTAGCAGTTTAACATGAAGTGGTACCTTATGGCATCACACAGACATATTGTAGGTGTTGTAAGCATATATTTTATAGGAATTGCAGGTATTGTCCACATGGAACCATGGAATGTTAGAGCTAGAAGAGGTCCCTTTTGTAAGTAATCCGTCATTTGATAGAGAGGCCAACAGAGACTCAGAGAGGTTACTATTGACTCTTGATCTTTCAGGAACCCTTTAGGCATTTGAATTCCAACCTCCCTGAGGTCAGGAATCCTACTTTCTACCCATGAATGCTTCCTGCTATACCGGGCCCTCAGTAGATGTTATTACTACTGCCACTAATAATAACAACATTATTTATTGCTTTGATGGTTTCTTTGATAACAAGCCACCTGTGTCCACAAGGTGAAGAGTAAACCCATCACTTAGAGTGGGCATTCAGCTGGCTTTCTGACCACCCAGGGACACAGTTGTCTCACTGCCCCTTGGTTCTCAGCAATCGCTGAATATGCCACAACAGAAGAACAGGCCTTGGGAGACCATGCCATATCCAGGGAAGTGCTGCCTCACTGTTCTCACATCACAGTAACCTCTACCCCACTGGATGGAAACATCACACCAGGACTTCACAAAGCAGCTATCAGTGTCCTTCCCCCAGGACTTGGCCTAGATACATCTTGTCTGGGGATCTCACACCGCAGACAAGACACCCCAGTGACATGCTCTACTACTTGCTGACAGGGACAGCGGGTGGACACCCAGTTTAACATGTATGCCAGAGACAGAGAGAGATGTACAGCAGGTAGAGGAGACAACCCATCCTATACAGGAGTTGGGGGCCCTGGATCTTGACCTTTCTCTTAGCAGCTTTCTGACTTTAGCAAAGCACTTAATGTCTATGAGCCTGAGTCCTGTCTGTGAAATGAAAACTGCCGTGACCTATCTCAGAGAGGCATAATGAGGACCAAAGGGGTAAGATATTTGGAATTATCAAATAATCACAGTTCTCTTTTTTCCTCTTTAACAATGCTGTGATAATCACTTGCTCCCTGGAGAGTTCAGATACTTTGTTAGCCGGGGTTATTTATTAGGTTTCCTATTAGGATACCACCTTGAACTAGGTGTCTAGATAAAAATACAAAGGAATGGTGGGGACAAGGGCCTGCCCTCAGGGAAGCTTGACTCTCAGTGGAGGGAAATGACCCCCTAAAAGCAATTAAGCTCCCTAATAGCTACAGAAATCCAGGAAAACAAGCACACACTTACTGAGTACTTATTAGTACCAGATACTGACCACACATATTAACTCCTCCAATGCTCACAGCCACCTCAGAAGTATATATTACTACTACCCACAGCAGCACAGCAGAATCACACACCAGTGGTCTTGCGCCTAAGCACCCACAAGTTTCTGAACAGAACCAGGTATGATTAGTCAGGGGAGCTTTTTCTGGAGGACACAGGGGTTAAGAGGTTTAAAAGGAAAAGAATGTGGATTAACTGTAAGAAGAGGCTTCAGGCATTTCAGGAGGAAGCACAAGAAAGTATGAAAGTTGCTGGTGAGGCTCTGGTGTAGAACAATGGGGAATTGTTCTGTGATGCTGTTTCAAGTGGCCCTGTGCTCAAACTGTTTATTAGACAAGAGGCCTGGTTCCTTTAGGAAAGTGATCTTGTGCCAAAATCCAATTAAATAACTTTAATAGGTATATATATGTGACTTTAAAAGCTAATTTAAAGTAACTTCTTTATGTATTATATGAATATTCAGCTCAAATGGGAAGGTGATTACAACCTAAACTCCTCTAATTAGAAAAAATCCAGCACAGGAAAATTACCCGATGTGCTTTTCTCATACATGCTGTGTGCTTTTCCCTTCTTTTTCTCACTGACTATAGGAGGGAATGAAGAAGTCATAAAGGTTGGCACAAGGAAGCCACACATCATGCTGGGTACACATATGCAGCAGTTAACAAGAACAGGGCAAGTCAGATCAAGGTTGGTATCCAGAGCCCATGGCAGGCTAGGGACCAGTTACAAGCAGAGGATCCAAGTAGAAAAACCAAGCTTGACCCAGTTAGGGGCCAGAGCTATGCAGAAAACTAAGCAGCAAGCAAGCCAAAGACAGGGCATCTGCCAGTGATGGGAGACCAGGGTCCAGGAAGAAGGCTGCAGGCATGGTAAGGACAAGACCAAAGAGCAGGCAAGCACAAAGATCAGGCGACCCAGACAACCAAGGCCATGAGATCCCTCTGAGTCTGGACCCTGCACTGCCTCTGGGCAGAACCAATCCTTGAATTAGAATGTTTGGGAGATTTGAAAGTTGAGACAACAGAGAATGGCCAGTCAGGGAGAGATGAATTTTAGTGAAAAACCCAAGTAGATTCCTGACCAAAGTAGAGCCCAACACCATGAAGGTTTGAGGACAGTTATTTTCCTTACCTCGCATTTATCCTGAAGGAAATAAGAGATTTTTCTTTCTCTAATTCTAGCAGATTATGGACAGTGCTCACATATTTCCCAGTATGAGTTATACTAAGCAAGAAAGACTTTTAACACCTATGGTGACAGACCACCATCCCTGTCTCTAAAGCCCTAAGTAGCCAGAACTGACGGCAATAAACCCAAAGCAAGCCGGGGCCAGACAACTTTCTGAAACATAGGTAAATTGTTTTCTTAGGAATATGAAGGCCAAGGTTTAGCTACATAGTGGTAGAAAATGGTTGAAGTGTGTAAAGAAAGCTGCATAAATTGTACCCAAAGGATTATGCTCTTTCACATTTTGTTCCTTAGTATAATCTTATGTGTACTCCTGTGTTTACTATTCTCATAGAGTGACTTATTTTCTCATTTATTTTGTTATTTTGCACAAGAGTCCTTTTTGCCTTTTATTCTCTGGCATTCATATGAAAGGTTGACAACAAGCAATTCTCAGCCCTGGCTGCCATTAGAATCCTGCAGAGCTCCTTACAAATGCCAGTGTCCAGCCCCTTTCCAGCTACTCTAATTTAATTGGCTGGCATAGGGGGTTGGAGGGGAGGAACTGGACATTGTGCTTTCTAAGAGCTACCAGATGATTCTCTCATACATCGAGGAATAAGAACTAGTTGGTTTCTGGTCCAGAATCCAAAGCACTTTGTGGTGGGGTGGCTATAGGAATGTGGACAAAGCACCAAGTGGATAATCCCATTTGCCTATTTTTGTTGCCTGTGCTTTTTAGGTCTTAGACATAAAATCTTTGCCTAGACCAATGTCCTGAAGGGTTTCCTCTGTGTTTTCTTCTGGTAGTTTTATAGCTTTGGGTCTTACATTTAAGTTTTTAATCCATTTTGAGTTGATTTTGTATATGGTAAGAGACGGGGTCCAGTT
This sequence comes from Avahi laniger, assembly GCA_963575035.1. Lineage (NCBI taxonomy): Eukaryota > Metazoa > Chordata > Mammalia > Primates > Indriidae > Avahi > Avahi laniger. The sequence continues at coordinate 69 of CAUYSK010080372.1, read as the reverse complement.
TCATTCTTCTGCATATGGATATCCAGTTTTCCCAGCACCATTTATTGAAATGGGTGTCCTTTCTCCCAT
>CAUYSK010080370.1:0-16310 GCA_963575035.1 Avahi laniger | reverse complement strand
ATTCCTATCTCCTGTTATTCTTTTTCCTGATTTGTGTGTCCCCCGCTGAATCTGCACCGATTCCCCTTGCTGTTTTTGTGGGAGAGCACTCCGATTGTGTGTAGCAGACCGGGATCTACGTCTCCCTCTCTGGAAGCAGGGGTCCGGGAGGCTACCCTAACTCCGCCATTTTTTCTGTCTATTTGCCTTTTAAATTATTGATGTGATTATGTCATACATGAGTTTTTTTCCCCCAACAAATGGTATACTCATTCTGTCATTGTTTTATTAATTTATTAAATTTGTCATATTTATTTCTGGATTTGTTCCTTTAACACCATGAATTTGACTTTATGTGTTTATGATGTTTTCATTATAATGTGCTAGCTAAAAATATATTTTAATATTTACATTTATATTTATACATTTTCTTGGTTTCTCATTCATTTGTTCTTTTAAATAAAGATTTTTTATATTTTCCAAGTTTATCCACCACACAAATTCTTTAAGTTTTTTTTGTAATGCATTATTTACAGACTAATGTTGGGAAAAATACATCCTAATATTTGAAGTCTTTGTGAGGACTATACATAGCAATGCATTCAATCTACATGTCACAATCCCTGATACACAGGTTCTCAATAAATATTGGATATTACTATTATAATGATGACTGCAATTATTTAATGATTAAGACCATACACTCAGATTGACTGGATTAAGTGTCTTTTTGTATAGTTGTTAACTGTCTTACTTTGGGCAAATAACAAAATCTCTGTAAGTTTCAGTTGTTTTTATCTATAAAGCAGGGAAAATTAGTACCTACCATAGGAGTTGTTGTGAAGATCAAATACAATAACACTATGTTTAACATTATAAAGTGTTATAATTGGTATTTTTTAAACTTTAAAAATATCCTTTATGTTGCCGACTGCACACACTTTGTTATACTTAGTATTTTTGTACCTAAACTTATCTTATTTCTCTTCATTAGTTTTCCAGAATCTTGTCCAATTTGTTGAAATTTTAACAATGTGTATAATATTTTGTATCTATTTTACTACTTTTATTATTAATTTATTAAATTCTATAAATAAATTTATAATTCTCCTTTTTTCACATGTCTAAATTTTTATATTTTTGTTTCCTGAATTTACTTCAAAGTTAATTTCTGTATTTCTCTTCTAGTATTAAGAACATTTAAAGCTCTTAATATACTTTCACAACCACTGAAAAAAAGACAAATTCCCATAAGCTTTTTAATTTTTTTAAACTGCATATTCTACAAATATAAATTTCAATTTCTCTTTGACCTGACCCTTATTTAACAGTGTTTTTAAAATATTTAGGCTAAAAAATATTTAGAATAAAAAAAAAAGTCCTTGTTGTTAATTGCAGTTCTTTTCTAAAATCAGAAATTAATTTGTGGGCATTTTTTTAAAGAAAAAAGCTTGAAATTTTTGAAATTTTTGACATTTTGATGTCATTGTATCTGTAAATTGTTACTTTTTAACAAAAACATATTTTTTTGATTAATTGTAATTAAATATATTATGTTCAACAATCTTTCAACTACTGTTCTCCAATTTTATTTTTTTAACTTAATTTGAAATCATATCATTTCATATCACACAAAATTTCATATCAGTGTGTATGATTATTTTTAATTCCTATATTACGTTCCATTACTGTCTTAATTTCATGTTAGATTTATAAATCAAAGTTAATTAAATTTAAGAAAGTCTTGATATAATGTATCAATGTGTCATGGAGAGCAATTATGATTTCCCACATTATGTCCCTTGAAGCCACTGCTGTAAAATATCTGACCTGAAGGACTATTTGTATGACTCATTTCTTTTGTTCTTATGCACATATCACTAAATAAAATTAATTTATCTTTTTAGGAACTTCTCTACCTAAATGTATTTCCTTCCTGAAAATATATATTACTTGCCTGTATCAGTCAGTACCAAAACCTAAAACTTCTTCTGTTTGCTAGAAAAATAATTTTTTAAGTTAATTGATCTTTTAGATTTCTCTTTGAAATTGTAACTAAAGTGTTATGCTGCACTCACATATGAAAGAGACACATGCAACTGAGAATCTGAGCTAAAAGAGCTCTGGTTTTACCATTTATATATCTGAAAAAAGGGCTTTGAAACTATGAGACTTTACAAAGGATGGAGAAACTACTTAGATATGCCCTCCATGATCAAAAGGAAAAAAAAGTCCCTGTCCTAATGGAGCTTAAAATCCAATCTATTGGGATAGGTAAATATAAATATAAACCCCATAAATAATATAAACCTGTAAGACAATATTGTAAATTTGCTCTTTCTATGCAATTCTAACTGCCTTCTTGCTTTGGTGTTTCCCAGTGTTTATCACTATAAGTGGTAGAATTGTAAGAGTTCTGACTAATTAAATCGAAGAGGGAATATGCCAGGGATTTCTAGAAAAGCCTTTGCTTTTCTAATATAAAGGAACAAACAGTGCTGGCATGCAGGCTCCCACTTCCACTTCCTCTGTCTGGAATACCAATGTGAAACTTGGGGGAAGAACACGCATCATGAGGCTTAGTAGTGACAACCATGTGAATAAAGCCAAACAGCCTGCAGTTGGTAAAGTGAGAGGTCAGAAAGGCCCCGCTCCAGACTCCTTATAGGAGACAAATAAACACCTATTCTGTGTTTGTTTCTTTATTTGGTTTGTATTTGTAGGGGAATGCATTCTTTTCTGATATAAACTTTAATGGTGATAAGCAATACAGATCTGAAACACATAGTTTCTCAAAAGAACAGAATGGGGTGATGTGTTACAGTCTGGAAGTGGTCTTCGACACGGGATATGAAATATGAGTCGGAGGTAACTTAGTGAAGAGATGATGTGTGCAAAGAAACAGGAGGAAGACTGGACATGAAGGGACCTAATGAGCTGAGTGGGTGGAGAATGGGACAGAACAGGATGGTTCAATCTGAGGATGAAGATTAGAGCCTTATAAACCCTGTTAAGGAAGACCATCTTTATTACTGCAATCGGAAGAAGACAATGAAGAATTTTGAAACAGGATAGAAGTGTGAAATGATCAGGCTTTCTTTATTTTTACAGTCTTTAAGTTTATTCCTTTTTCATTTTAGAGAATGGATTGGAGGGGTGAAAACAAAACAGATATAGACCAATTAGCAACCTACTGCAGTCGTTCTATGTGAGATGATGGTAGCTAACACAAGGGAGAAGGTGACAGACATCAAATAAATTGTTATTTGGGGATTGGGGAGAATCTACCAACCTTACCCATGGACATATCTCTAGGAAAGGTGTCAAAGTGACTTGTAGATTCCATGCTTTTCTAAGCAAAAACATGACAGTGCCAATCTCTGTGACAGACAGCAATGGCAAAGGACCAGGACTGAGTGGGTGAAGACGATGGGTTTGGATTTATATTTACTGGGTTTTAGATGTCTGTGATACTTCTAAAAGATAAGGTAAGGCAGGAAGTTGTGCATGCAGCTCTAGAAATCAGAAAATATGACATATGAATTTAGAATTTTTCTGATCATATATACTAATTGCAACTAAGAGTAAAAATGAGATCATAGGGATAGATTCTGGAAACAGAAAAAGACAAAGGTTTAAGACGAGGCCTTAATAAACTCCTCCATGTAATAGATGAGTGGAGAAAGTTGTGTCTTGCAGACAATAACAAAGTGTGGAGAGAGATATAGAAGAATACTCACAAAAATTTTGGGAAAAGGAGGCTAAGGTAATAATTACAGGATTGCATAACTTATCAGATATGATTAGTTAGATGAAGACTATTAGATACTCAGTTAATATTGCAAATATAGCACAATGTTTGGAACTGAATTCAGGTAATGAGTATACAGGTGTTCATTGAATTGTTATTTCAATTTTCATGTAGGCTTGAATTTTTTTTCAAAATAAAAATGTTGAGAAAATTAAATTAAACTTAAGCTCAAACTACCACTTAAATATTTTAGAAATACAGTTGAAGGATTAACTGAATGAATTGGCCTATGACTTACTAAATCTCACCAATCAAACACCACTAGGAGCACACTAGTAGTTTAAAAGACAATTTATTTAGTTTATAGCAAAAGAGAAAACACTCCGAAGAAACAGTAGGACATCTCAGCGAAGGAATTTGGATGAGGCTTATAGGTTTGCAGATAGAGCTGGTCGATTCTAAGGCCAAGTGAAAGAAGCCCAGGCCAATTCTGGATTGGATGCTATCCAAAAGCAAGGCCAATGTAGTGATCGTGTGTTTTAATTTTTACCTAGGACACAGGGAGACAAAAACAAGGCTAGAGCTTTTATCAGAAAAGGGTAAGTAGTTGCTCATATTTGTAGAAGAAGGGGATGCTTATGACTTTTTTGTGATAATAGCTTGGCTTTTTTTTTTTTTACATTTTACTGATGGGGAAGCTGAGGGTTAGATATTTTAGAAAACCTGCCCAAAGTCACACACTAAGTGAGTGAGTGAATTAGCATTTAAACCCACTTCTGTATGGCTCCAGAACATAAATTCTTCACCACCAACACACACTGTCTGCTTGTGCCTCTCTTTTACTTTTTAAGTGACTTTGTTTTATTATTGATGGTGATATCGATTCTCTTACATGTGATTGCTTTCAGATATTATTCATGTTGAATCTTGGCATTTTGAGATGTTTTAGTATTCTTAACATATATTTTATAACAAGTTCTTTTAGTAGGTTGATTTCCAGATTTAAAAGAACTTTAACTTCTATAATAATAGGATTTATTGTTGAAGGAGAAATGCAATTTATAGTTATTCTTAATTTTTTTCTATATTTAAAAATTTATGTGCTTATCTATTTTCAAAAAGCACTTAAGGTAACACATAATAGCATATATAATATAAATTGGATTGAAAAATAAAAAAATGTGTTTGGTACTGTTCAAAGTCCAGAAATAATGCAAGGTTTGGGATACTTTCTTCAAAGTTCTCTTGTTCCCTCTCCCTCGTGTCTTCTGCATTCTCAGGCTGATAGTTCTCCTGGCTGAAGGATAATTGCTAGCAGCAACAAGGCTCCTTCTTTGGTTAAGTCCACAAGGAGACAGTTGGTTTATTTTCTCTTAAGCAGGGAACAAAGATTCTGAGTTTCACTGTGATTGAACAAATGTAGCTCATGTATTTATTCTTCAATTAGATTACCCTGATTGCATTAGGGTAGACCAATCAGAGCCTGCCCCTGCAGCTAGGGTTAAAGGGAATCCCAGAACTATATAATAGATGAGCTATGATTTGGAGGCTTATTTAAATCACCAACAAGTTTCCAGCCAAAAAATTGTTTCATAGAATAATTCATGTAGATAAGCTAGAATCTCAAATGGATTTGAAAAAAAAGAAAACGATCTTAGAATGTAAAGGAAGATAAGTATAAATTTAGTTCTATCTTTTTGGTTCCTTTCTTTGAATGTATTAATAACTATTTTACACAAAATTCATCTTCTATATTTCCCCAACTCAAAATTTCTCTAACAACTTTAGCTTGCTTTTTGAGGTAATAACACTTGATTTAGATGGGCTCATTGTTTCTGACTTGCTTCACACGTGCAAGCCTTCCTATTCACCTGCTCAAAAATATATTCGGCTCTGCGAGAACAAAGGCTATATCTGCCAAGTATTCCATACAGCCCAGCACGATACTGGTCACATCTCTGAAGCTTAATAAATACTTGTTGCTTTGAGCTATGGCACACAGCAAAAGGAAACATACAGGTTTACAGAGTGAGAGAACAATAAAAAGAGCCTGTTCACCTACACAAAGCGAGTTACAGCCAAATATACGAGATGACGTAGAAGAAGAGTTAAGGTAGTTTCTAAAGTTTACTATATCAAAACACATCCCGGACTTCAGGGATTGAAAAGCATCTTAGGAAAAATCAACTTTGTTTTCCAGAAAGTCTTCTGGCTACTGTAGATAAGGAGTCTATGAAGAAAAGAATAATCAAGTAATTCCTCAGGAGATTTCACAATCTGTCTATTTGCTTTTTATATAGTAATTCAAACTTTGTTATTGCAAAATTTCTAAACATCCTAGCTTACCTTTAGTAACAATCTTCTATATTTTCCAAAAAACCATTTCAAGAATTCTTAAAATCAACAATTGGAAGAGAGTAAAGAACATATACTGATTTCTACTTCGTGTAATCTTAAATCATTTGAGCAAATGACAAAGTTTGAACATTATATGTAATGCTTTAATGTTACTGTGTGCTAGAGATGCTACCATATGGTCCTTTTATTTTATTCTAATTTTTAGAAATATATCCAAGATCATGAATTTGATTAGTAGGAGAGTACGCATTTGAACGCATACCTGGCTCTACTGTATGATTCGTGTACATCACTTTGGCCCCCCTCCCCTTTAGGAATTCATTACTGTCAGTTGTTAATTTGGCAGAAGAGTACCCCAGGTCATGACAGACAAGATCTTAGGTTTCTTTACACTGAATACATATCTTTTTATTAGCCCAGTCCTCTTCACAACTGTTTTGAGTTGCTAAGGATTTTAGAATGCTTATAGCAAAATAGTCTATGGTTTAGTTAAGACATAATAATGTCATGATTACATAAATGTTGAATATTTTTTTCTGAAAAATGAAAGTACAGATTATTTTGCAAAAAGAATGCTGGAAAAAGGCCAATGGAAACCATCAAAGATATGGCATTTTTTATTACATTCTATCATTTGCTTGTGGGACAAAGAATTACCATTTTAAGGACTATAATAAAAATGTGTGTGCTTTGCTTAAATATTTCATGCTATTAAATGTAGATTCCCGTATTTTTTTCTATTGGAGAAACATCCGTGTACTGTAGCATTTTCAATAGAATTACTGACTATAGTTTTTTTTCCACACCAAATATGTGACTCTTTTCAAGTTAATGGATAAATTTGCTCATCTCTTTCTTTGTTATGAGGCAAAGATAAATAAGTCTTTTTCACTCAATCTGCTGAGATAACTTGTGCCCATGCCGAAAGGTGATCTGTTCTAATCAACTTCACGAAGTCTGATGGAATTACACTGAACATATCTCATACCTGACACAACTACAGAATGATACAGTTCAGGACAAACATTGGTGACCTGAATAATACATGACAGACAGATGACCGGGTGAGAAAAGTAATTTTTCACCTACACCACTTGAGTTTCTTTATTAAAGGCTGAGACATGTTTGATGGAAAGAAGGCTGCTTTGCCAGCTAAAAGCTGGTGTGTTTTATTAATAGCTCAGTCAGTATTCCCCCGCCGTTTTACTATTTGAAACATGTTATTTTGGCAGTAAAATACAATAGACATCTACTCTGCATGAAAACTCAACATTTCAAAGACGTTTCATGAGAATGTGAAGTTGCTGGTAATCAGATATTATTATTTAATACACTTATATGACTGGAAATATTAAGCTCCCTGAATAGAAACATCAAATTTTAAATTTGAGGATAGATTATTTGTGATTTGAAGGCTCATGGTTACTTATGTTTCCATGGTGCAACTGGAGCAACACAATTTATACAAAGAAAATGCATAAGAAAAAGTGAAGTTAATTGTTGGTAATAGTCATATATCACATATTTTTAATGATTATTTTATTTTCTTTTATTTTTAAGAATACCCATAGTTGCTTTATTTGTAATAGACAAAAACTGATAACCCAAATGTATACCTATAGAAGAATGAATAGCACCACTTGTATTATCCTGAATAGAGCTAGAGACCATTTTACTAAGTGAAGTATCACAACAATAGAAAAACAAGCACCACATGTACTCACCATCAAATTGGTATTAACTAACTGATCAACATTTATGTGCACATATAGTAATTACATTCATCGGGTGTCAGGCAAGTGGGAATGGGGAGGAGGGGATGGGTATAGTCACACCTGATGGATGTGGTGAGCCCTGTCTGGGGGTTAGCAATACTTGAAGCTCTGACTTGGGTGGGGCAAAGGCTATATATGTAACCTAAACATTTGTACCCACATAATAAACTGAAATTTAGAAAAATCAAAAAACAAAACAAACAAAAAAATGTATGTATAATTGAATACCACTCAACAACAAAAACAAATTAACCACTAGTGCATGCAACAACATGGCTGAACTCCAAAAAGATGCTGAATAACAGAAGCCAAACACTAAAGAGTACATACTATAGGATTTATTTTAAATTCTCTAGAATGTGTAAATCAGATCTAAATATTAGATAGCAGAATAAATAGTTGGATGGGGCTGGGGCTGGAGATTTGACCGTAAAGCGGCATGATGGTGATGAAAATATTCTATATTGGAAAATGGCAAACTATAATCTGCAGGTTGACTTTTAGTGAAGCACAGCCATGCTCATCCATTTATACTATAAAGGCAGAGTCGAGTAGCTGCAACAGAGACTATATAGCCTGCAAAGTCTAAAATCTTTGCTATCTGTCCTATTATGTAAAAAGTTTGCAGACACCTGTTCTATTTCCCTATCATACTTGAGGTGATGGGGCTACAAGGTTGTATGAATGTGTCATAACATACTGCACTATACATTTACAATGGATATATTTCCCATTATGTAAAATAACACCTTGATAAAATTAATTTGAAATGAACAAGTGCATTGAAGAGGATAAATCATGATGTAAAAACAAAATATTATTTCTAGAAATTTTTTTAAAAAGCTATGACAGGTAGGGAGGTCCAGAATAAGCCATTGTGGCACAAAAATTATTTTGCACCAAAAGCACTGGAGTTCCTGAAATCCCTGATCTGCTTAAAAGCAGAGCCTGCCCCTAAAAGAACTTAATTTTCATAAATCTTCTCCCCAGCAGTAACTCTAATGTTCTCTTTTTGGAGAAGTCCACACCACAACCAAACAGGCATTGTCACAAAACTTCCCTATCTCCCATTTATTCTCCTAAGAGCTTTATATCTTTCCAAAAAGTCATTTATTTTCCCATAGGTGACCTTTCTCCCCTTCCCATTATAAGAAGTGACTAACGGTTATTTTACTTTGGAGAGTATACTTTGATAAACACTCTGGCATCAATACTGATTTGTACAATTTGAAAGAAAGATATGATTTTGTAAAATAATTGAATCTTATAACATTAATTTAAAAATGCAGTTTATCAGTTTAAATTAGAAGGTAAATCAAACTATTTAATTCTCCAAACTGATTTTGATAGACATATTCTAACCAAGAAATGTTTCACCTATAGATAAAATCTTTATTTCACATGTATATAATAAACACAGTAAGTCTTTTAAAATAGTTTGTTTTCTCAGGTTGACTAACAGTATCTCCTGTAATCATTAATTTATACAATTATCTATGAAATAGTATTTATGTAGTAGACCTTCTTTTAGGATTTGAGATACAGCAGTGACTAAAGGATTAAAATTTGCTACAATGGAGTTCACATTTTAGTGGCAGAAGATAGGTAATAAACAAATAAGTTTTATGGTATGCCAGTTAGAAATAAGTACTTTGAAGAAAAATAAAGCATGGAAGAAGGATATGGATTGAGGTTGTTGAAGTATTAAATAGGAAAAACAAGAAATGCCATAGTGATAAGATTATATTTAAAAAGAGATGAAGTGAGTCACGTGCTATCTATGGGAAGAGCATTTTAAGCATAGATAACACCAAGCAAATAGACTCTGTGATATATGTAGTTGGGGTAGACGTAAAGTTGGTAGAAGATGAGGTCAAAAAGGTATGGAAAGTGATGGGAGATGTGGAAGAATAGAAAACCAAATCATAGAGGTTCTTCTAGACCATGTTAAGAATTTTAGTTTAAATTCATCTTGTGTAGGAAGCCACTAGAGAATGTTGAGCAATAAGAGGCATAATCAGACTTTGTTCCAAATAACCACTCAGGCTGATACATTCAGAATTCGCAGCAGAGGGTGAAAGATGAAAGAAGCAGACCAGTTAGGAAATTATGTCAGTAAAACAGATGAGTGATGGCAGTGACTCAAACTGAGCAGTGGAAACAAAGGCACTATAAATTGGTCAAATTCTGGATGTTTCTAAAGGTGAACCAAAAGGATTTGTTGATGGTTTAAATACAGAGAGCATTAGAGGAATCGGAAATGAGCTCTAGGTTTTGGTTCTAAACACATGGACGCGTGGAGTTGTAGCTACCATTTACTATGTTAAAGAGGACTGAGGGAGGAGCGAGTTTGATTAAGGTGGAAAATCAAGAGTTGGAATGTTGTATTAGTTTCCCAGGGCTACTATAACAAAGCAGCACAAGGAAGGTGAATCAAAACAAAAGAAATTTATTCTCTTACAGCTCTGGAGCCTAGAAGTCTAAAATAAAGGTGTTGGCTGGGCCAGGTTCTCTCTGCAGCCTCTATGGGACCCTTTCTTGCCTCTTCCAGCTGCTGGTGGCCCCAGCCATTTCTTGGTTTTTGGCAGCATGGCCCTAATCTCTGCCTCCGTCATCACAAGGCACTCACCCTGTGTCTGTGTCTTCACACAAACATCTTACAAGTTAACTACTGAAATGGGATTATGGGCCCACTGCACTCCAATATAAGCTCATCTTAACTAATTATATATGCAAAGACTCATTTTCAAATAAGGTGACTTTCTGAGGCCTTAGGAATTTAGCATATCTTTTCTGGGGGCACATAATTCAACCCTTAACAATTGTGTGTTAATTTTGAAAATAAACATCCACCATTGAAAAAATCATCATTGTATAAATGGCATCTAAAGCCATGAGCTGGGATAAGTCTATGTAAGGAATATCAAAACATAGAGCCCTGAAATATTCCATTATAAAATATAGAGATTAGAAAGAGCAAGCAAAAAAGAATAGAAAGCAAAGGCCGTCAGTGGTTGTTAGGATCGCCAAAAGAGAGCCGGCCAGACAATACACACATACAGATGTAATCACTCATCACTTCCTGTCTGTCTGTTACTTTCAGTGATGACTGTTGTCTAGATTCATGAATTGATTTGGGTCACAAAAGGGTGATATTCTAATTATTCTTTTTTCATTTATTATCTGGAAAACATATGAAAGAAAACTTCACTTTGTCATCTATTTGGATACTCTGGGTACAGTTTTCATAGGAAAGGGGGAAATTCTTTCTTTGTTTCCTCTATTTATCAGTTTTCAAAATAAGAGTTTGGTTCTCTAACAATGGTGGCCACTGATTGCGTTCCTTTAAATTTTATTTTAGTGTTATGGAGGATGGATAAATGTACACCTATTAGGTTGTTTTCATTTCTTTACTTTTGTAAACCAACAAAATACACAACAAGACTCACTTATTTCATTTTGTTTTTGATTTGTATAAATGCTTTAGTGAACTTTCTTTGTTTTTGAAACAGAGCCTCACTCTAGTGCCCAGGATAGAGTGAAGTGGCATCATTATGGCTCACCGCAACCTCAAACTCCTGGGCTCAAGCAATCCTCCTGCCTCAGTCTACTGAATAGCTGAGACTACAGCTGTGTACCATCAAGCCTGGCTAATTTTTTTTTATTATTGTTTTTTGTAGAGATGGGGTCTGGCTATCTTGCTCAGGCTGTTCTCGAACTGCTGGGCTCAAACAATCCTCCCATCTTGGCCTCCCAAAGTACCGGGATTTCTGGTAGGAGCCACCATGCCTGTCCTGAACAACTCTTTACACAAATTATTTTTCTAAATTTTTAAGAGGGATCCATTAGAAGAAAAAAAATTTATGTGGAAATTTATGAGTACTTTTGTAGGCTCGAAAAAAATCTGGACCAATTCATAGGCTATCTTATAAAGAGTTTGATTTCTACTTTTATCATATTCATGATTTTGTGCTTTCAGGGGTACAATTTCATACTCAAAAGAATCGCATTTGATATCTTCAAATATCAGTGCAAGTAAGCACTTTAAATTTTAAAGTTTTTTTTATATTCGTGACTTTTTAATTCTTGTCCTTTAATACTGATATATTTATTTGTCTTAACTCTTTATGTAATTGTGGTTTTATTTATTGTACACATTAATATTTGCTAGGTTGCACTGTAATGAAATTACTTTATTCACTCAAAATAATAAACATATATAAATTACATGCTCCTTTTGATTTTTTTATTTCAAACTTGGAATATATTTCTTTTAACCTTGATTTTAGAAACTCTGTTTTTATTCAAAACTTTGACTTTTTAATATTGAACTAATCAAACTGATCTTATTTTAAATATAATTGTTTAAAGAGCTATCAATTTTCCTCAAATTACTAATAAGCCACTGTAATGTGTTTGCTTAATAACATTTCATTTTTCACCAATATCTGATACAACCTTAACTATATAAATTATTAAATTGCTTGTGATTTCTCAATCAATTGTAGATATCACATTTTACAGAAAGCCTTTCTTGATATTCCAATGCTTCCTTTGGGTGTATGTCTTTGTCTTTATATTTATGAATAGTTATACAAGTCCCTGTCATGAAATAAACAATTTATATAAAATAAATTAATTTATAAGCAATATAGTCTCCTTCATTGAAATTTTCTTCACTGCAAAATGTGTTATCATTTTTGCAAATGTTCCATACACACTTCAGAAGGCAGTATAGCCTATGTCTGCCATATCCAGAATTTTAATTTAATTGGTTAACAGTTTTTATACTTAACTTCTCCTCTAACTTAAATATATATTAACTATGAAATACTTCCAGTTTTCTGTCAATTTTTCCTCAAATTTAATATTTGGTTTTTATTGTGATTGTTGACACATACGTGTTTAGCAATCGTAACAAAGAAAGCTAGTGCTCACTAAGATCAATGTTTCTCCTTTTCTTCCTAAACCGGTGCTTAGTTATATTTCCCACCCTCTCTTGCTCCTGGTCAGGCCAAATGATCAAGCCTGCCAGTGGAATGTGGAGGGAAATGATCTACGCCAGTCAAGGATTTACCTCTAAAATCCCTTTCATCTCTTCACTTGTGCATTAGCCGTATTCGGAAAATTTAGCAGAGGTTGGCAAGGCTCTAGAAGATAATAGAACTAAAAGGTAGGAAACTATTTCCCAGAATGAAATAAAGAACCTTTAGTACACTGGAGTGCAGCCCAGCATTGGTGTGGAACATTAAAGAGGTTTATTGTGTGAAGCCACTGACACGACTTTTTATGGCGGGTGACTTATGAATAACACAGGACACCTCTTTTCTCACTGTGATTGAAGATTTTAGTAAGATAAAAAGGTTATCTATTCTATTTAATGGTTTATACTTTAAATTCTTTATTTTTCTATATTTTGTAATAATTTATTTGCTTTCTAACATCTTGCTACAAAAAGCATATGAGGCAATTATTATTGTTATTTTTGCTCTTTGGGGGAAAGGTTGATTCATAAAATTTTTCTCATGCTTTTCATTTTAAACTTCTTTATGTCTCTGATGTGTTTCCTTTATAAATTACCTATTTCTGCCTGAATATTTACAAGTTTTTCTTTTTTTAATTTCTGAAATCCAAGCAATTTTTTCAAGTAATATCTAAGTATGGATTTTCTCTCAGTAATTTTCCCCAGATCATAATAAGATTTTGAGTAAATGGTCTTAGTACTTAAAAAAACATATAATGCACTTTTAATTATTCCTTTTATTGTATGTGTTCTGTTTCGTTTTTTGAGAAGAGTCATTATTTGTAGGTTAGAGTTCTATGATTATCCTCTATTAATGTAACTTTTCATTAATTTTCTTCTTTATAATATTCTGTGTTCTGTGGGTACTTGTTACATGTCTTTTCTACAAATGATAATTTGATTGTATTGCTAAGTATACTTCTTTTGCTATTTATTTTATTTAATTATACTTTCTTTTTCCATGCTATTTTGTTCTTTTAAATAGTCCTCTCGTGCTTAATATAGCCATTTTACTATTTGATTTATTAAAAAATTAAAGCAGATATCTTTTTTTAGGTATTATATATCATGAATAAATTTGTATCAAGGGAAACTCTCCATTGAGTTCGGATGACATTCTTTCCCTTTCCATTTATACATGCATAAAACGAAAGGTCTTCAGACTTGGTGTTGGAGAACCAACAGTAACTGGGGCCTGATCTCACATTGTTCACAGGTTCGTTATACACTGCTCAGGAGGTGTCAACAGACTCTGTGAAATGTGCAACTGAAGGACAAGCTGAGACGTTTATAGAGAAAAAGCTGATCTACACAATGCCTATCAAATTTGCAACTTATATCAGCCATTTCAAAGTCCTTCATGGAATGAGATTTCATTTCAATCTTCCAGGTATTCAAAGAGGTGTGCTTTGTTCTAATTTCGGGGTGAGGGGTTGGGGATTCCATTCTCTCTAGTCATGGTAAACATAGCAAGAAGACAAAAGGGAATGTTGACACATGCGTTATTTTCACTGTTCGTGATTTTCTTGAATCTTCGATATAAAGGAAAATATTATAAATACAGAGACCTGATAATTTGGTACCTGAGTTAAGGTATCTTTATTCCATACATAAAAATCACTTCCCTAATTGATCTCGGTTCCCTGTTAGTTTTTTGTAACTGGAGACCCATCTCAGTCTTAGCTGCAATTCATTCATAATATATCTGGTGAACTGGGGATCAGATTAATTTTTCAGAGTTCATTTCCATGAGAGAGTTTGGATGAAAGAAGGAGGAACAATTGTCATAGACAACCTGAGAGAGGAAATGGGATTGTGTTATCAACGACATATGAAAATGTAGGTTCTCCTGGTCTGTGCTGGGTGGACTAAAGTCTGAGCCTTATCAGGAGAGAAATTTCAGGCAGAATTTAAGAAGGGATTTTTGTAAATCAAGGAAAACAAGCCATCACGCTTTGGAGTTTAGGTGGCAAGTGTGATGCAGAGTAGGAAGAGGAGCAACCTCTTCAATTCCGTGGGAAGTATATGAGAAGAGTCTTACAAGGGTAATTTTCCACCTTCCCCTTCTTGGCCTCTGTGCTATTGTTATCATATATTTGACTTCTCAATAGATTGAAAATCCCAAACTTCTTTATTATTTTTTATTTAAGTGTTCAATTATAAAGATATTTAAGAAGAAGGAAAAAAGTATTTCATATTTACCTACATATTTACCATTCTAGTATTCTTTATTCCTTTGTTTAGATCCATAGTGTCCCTTTTTTATGTTAATATATTCCTTGTCTTGACATACATGCTCAATTTTTTCTCTATATTCTTAAACTGATGGACAATAGTTATAATTGATTTACATTCTTTTCTACAAATTATATAAAAATGTGGTGTGTGTGTGTGTGTGTGTGTGTGTGTGTGTGTGTGTATGTGTGTCACAGAGTACCACTCAGCCATACAAAGAAATAAAATAATTTCCTTTGTGACAATCTTTATTTTTCATTACGTTGTTATTGATTGAGTTTTCTCTTTATTCTGGGTTTTATTTTTCTGCTTTTTTGTATCCTTAGTAATTTTTGATTGTATGCTACATATTTTTGATATTAATTTCTGAGTACTGGATTTTTTTTACTTTATTAAATATTCTCAAGCTTTTACTGGGATGCAGTTAAATTACTTAGAAACAGTTCAGTCCAATTGAGCCTCACTTTAATCTTTAATATGCAAGACCAAATCAGTCTTTAATCTAAGACTACTTTTGCCTGAATACTGAAGCAGTATCCTCTTGAGTCCTCTACCCAATATCCCATGAATTATAAGGTCTTTCCACTCTGGCAGGTGGTGATGCAAATTCCCTGCATTTTATGGGTTGTGTGGATTGTTTTTTCTGCTCTTTTTGTTTTCCCCTAGCCTTACATAGTTTCTCATCTACACACACTGATCAATACTCAGCTGAAGACTTAAGCATGGTTCCCTAGCAGAACTCTGGGATTCTCTGTGCGGCTCTCTCTTTGGTAGTCTGTCCTATGAATTCTAGCTTCCATGACCTCCCTGAACTCCCAGCTCTAGCTCCTTAACTCAGGAGATGGTTGAACTCCAGCTTGGTTGCCCCTTGCTGCATTGTGTCCTCAAACATCTTTTCAGGCAGTAAACCGGAACAGTTTCAGGACTTACTTCAATTGTTAATCCTCTCTCAGTGATCACCGTCCTATTTTGTCCAGTGTTCAATGTCTGCAAACCACTGTTTTATATATTTTGTTTGGTTTTTAATGATTTCAGGCAGTAGGGTATTTCTGCTCCCTAATATTCTGTGTTGCCCAAAAAGAAAACTTCCCCAATATATTTTTTAATGCTGTTTTTTCTCTATTGATTTTAAATTTTATCTTTACCATATTCTAATATATACATTGTTTAATTTCTGAATTTCCTTGTC
>CAUYSK010080367.1:0-13038 GCA_963575035.1 Avahi laniger | reverse complement strand
AAAAATAGAAAGAAATTAATTGGACAACTAAAAATACATAGAAAAAATTAGCCGGGCATGGTGGCGCATGCCTGTAGTCCCAGCTACTCGGGAGGCTGAGGCAGAAGGATTGCTTGAGCCCAGGAGTGTGAGGTTGCTGTGAGCTAGGCTGACGCCACGGCACTCACTCAAGCCCAGGCAAAAAGAGTGAGACTCTGTCTCAAAAAAAAAAAAAAAAATTAATATAGCAGATATTATATTCATAAATAGATAATATGCCAAAGATTTCAAAGGGACTTAGGGAGTAATAATGACATTGCCCACCACATAGCAGAAATCTAAATATTTCTTCCCTCCTGCCAGCCAGCTTGGTTCTCCCCTTTCTCTTTTCCCATGGGCCTGCCAAACTCTCCCATTAATGAGCCGTTCATCTTCGGCTCTCAGCCTGCACTCCCCTGGGAGTATAACGAAAGCATGGCAGCTCACCCAGCAGTGGTCGTGGAGCCTTCTCTTCGGGGGACTCAGTTCATCCTCTACCAATGGATCTGTGGCTCCGGCAACATCTGGGAATACAGATTTGTGGGCCAAGGGGGCGAGTGAGGAGGTACAGAGTGGGAGAAAGAGGCTGAGGTTACGACTCTGAGAACCACTGGAGACCAAGTGGGGAGGAAGAGGAGTCTCTGAGGAAGACAGAGGCTTGTGTATCCGGTGTCCGGCTTCCATCCAGCTGACCTTTCCAGCTTCACGGGCTGAGCTTGTCGGCACATCACTGCAGTCTTGGCTGGTAGCATGGTCTCAGGAACAAAGTTTGCAATAAATCGTTTTTGAATCAGGAAAGTTCCTGCCACTCCCACCAAAATGGACCCTCTGCTCTGGTAATTCCAGAATAATTTCAGTTCCCAGGACAGGCCATGTCCTTTTTTATCTGTTAGTTATCCATCTGTCCATTCCCCCATTTATTTACTCAACAGGCCCATTTCCAAAGCCATTCCTACATTTTAGGTTTTTGTTTTGGCAGCACCCCTCTTCTAGGTCCCAAAAATAGGTGGACATATTGTAAAGTCACCATATGTCCCTACCGGACAGAGCTCCTCCAGCAGGGACAGAGTTTTGATCTCTGGTTTGCCCTGAAGGCCCCAGCCTGCCTTGGCCGACCCTTGCTGAGGCCAACAGTCACAGACCTGTGCCAGCTCACCAGACCAGCCCTTTTACCCTGGGAGCGTGATCCGTTTGCACACAACTTAGCCAAATGGACAGCTGAAGGAGAGGCACCACCGCAAAGAGGTGACCATCAGAAATGAAAGGGAGAATAAAGGCTCCATGCAAACACTGCGAGGAATGTATTACTAAAAGGATGCAGAAAAAGGTTTCAGGAAAGACTGCTACCTTTGTGGTTGTAGAACCCATCTCAGGATTCCCATCCAGGTGGTGTCTTCTAAAGGATTAATTTTACTATTGGCAACTGCTCACCAGATGGAATTTCGGGGGCTTCTCAGGGAAGACATTCCCTCCCTCCCCTGTTCCCCTGCCTTCCCTCAGATCGCCTAACCCTAACCCCTTACCTCCAATGAGCTCCCCAGTCACAAATTCACTCCTTAGATGTAAGACTTTTTGGCTCCTGGAAAATATAAATATCTCAGGGAGGGATGGTTTAGGCCTTATCAGAGTCAGGGAGAATTCATCCCTGCAGTCCTCTGCTGGGGGCAGGTTCATGGTTTATGCGAGAACAAGAGACAAGGAAGCCACTGTGAGGATGTTCAGAAGGGAGGGTAGGAAAGATGGTGGAAGGGAACAGTAGCGCCACAGAGAAAAGACAACCAAGAATTCAGGGATTTCAGAAACACCGACATCTTGTCCTTCATAATTCTGGGGGAGGCTGCCGCACTCTGCTGCCTGTCTAGAGCTCCTGGCATTTGCTTTGCATATTTGCTCGTTTGCTGTGAGCAGAGCAGTGGGGCATTTCACCGGTCATCAAGGACGGTGGCTTGGTAGGGTAGCACTGGGGGCTGCAGACACACAGACCCAGCTGAAAGGACCAAACACCCGTCTCTGCAGAGATGGAGGGCGAGCTCGAAGCTGCCCTTGCCCTAGGCTGCCTGAGGATTGGGAAGAGCACGGGCTTTGTAGTGGGACAAAGCTGGTTTGGACCTGGTCCCTGCTCCTCCATAGCTGTGTGGCCTTGGGCAAGTTTGGTACATTCTCTGAACCATGGCTTCCGCATTTGTAAAGGATCGTCATACCTAACCCAGAGGGTCACTGTGAGAATGAATGAGAAAAGGTTTGTGACATGCCTGATGCAGGGTCCGGGGCACAGCAGGTGCTCAAAGACAGTGTCCCCCTCCCCTGCCTTCTTGGCTCCGTCTTCCTGCGTTTCATTAGTCAGATCCCCGTGGTTTTCCTAGAATATCCCTGGCTGCGAAGCTTCCACTACTGAAAACGCTCAAGGAGGGGTAAAATGTATAATGAGGACTTTCCAGGGACATAAAAGCTATATCATTTTTGTATGCTTATGTGTAACCATCAATCAATCTTAGAGAAAAGCCGGCTTGCATAGCTGAACAGGCACCACCGCTTTCTTCTGCTTCTCCAGATTGAATTTTATTTTATTAAGAGCAGAACAATGGGCCTGATTTTTCTCTTTGGATACTAAAGAAGACAAATTAGCCAAAAGGAAATCCTGCTGAAACTGTATTTAGTACTTGAGATCCTGAGCCCCAGGACAGAGCCTCTGCGTGACCTTGAGAAGCTGTGTGCTCGCTCACGGCTGGATCCCGGCCTGACGTGGCCTGGCGGGGTCAGTAGAATGGGAGGCCCAAGGTCGGGGCAGGGACTGGTCGGCAGAGAAGCACGTACAGAATTAGAGTGACCCTGGGCCTTCATACAGGACACGCTGCCTTCCTGAGCAGTGCATGCTGTTGAGGACTCACTGTCACGACTGGTGGTGGGGACTGTCCCCCACATCTGCCAAGTTCAAGTCAACAAACTGTGCTGGCAGAGTTGGGGGTGGGAGCCAAAAACAGGACAACGGCATGGTCTCCCCCATCCTGAACCAAGCATTAAACACAAGCTAGATCAGGGACTCTTCGCCTTTTTGGTGCCAATGGAAATCAGAGGAAGGACGGGCCTCTTCTCAGAATCCTGGTTTCAAGTGTGTAAAATGAAATACAGTAAAGACACCAATTCAGCTGGAGCCTATGAGATCTCATGCGTACATGGAGGGCTGTATTATTGCTAATACAGAGGTATGAGCAGATCATAGTGGGGTGCGTGGAAACTCTGCGGAGGAGGCGTTAAAGATGTCCACGCACAGAGAAGGGGGAAAGGCACCCCATGTGGCCGGAACAGCATGAGCAAACGCTTGGAAACAAGGACGTGCAGGTGTGTTAAGGGAACAGCATGATCAAGTGAGGCTGGGGATTGGCAGGAAGCATGAGCACCTGTCGCCGGGTCCTCTGTCTCTTAGAGTCCTAGCCGGTAACAGATGTGGACTGAGTTTGCACTAAGTTGCGCATCCTTCTCTCAGTCAGGACACCGGTGATGGGCAAGTGAGCCCTCAGCATCACCCACTCGGTAGCTGTCTGCTAAGGAAGGTCAGAAAAGCAGGGCGGCGGGGAGGCAAGAGAAGCCGGGCAGAGGGAGCCTTGCAGCAGCCCTGCGATCCTGCAGAGGGAGAAGTAGCCGCCACAGGCAGCTGCCAACTCCCCTGGAAGATGCTCATTCACCTGCTCGCCACTCTGTTACTCTGTTGGGATAAGTTTCTGGCAGAATTGTCATCAGAGAAAAATTTCGTTCAACATTGATTCTGGGAACACATCAGTCCTGTGTTATTTTAGGTTCTACGGGAGACCCAGCTCTATCCCCAGATTAAGCTTGTGCCTGAACTGGGGCCATTCTGGAACCCAGGGAGCCTGGAATGAAGAGAGGCCAGGCGGGAAGCGGGCCTGCCAGGGCTCATGGAGCCGGCTGGGGAAAATGTGTCTCGAAGGCAGGAGCCCAGCACACCAGTCTGGGTTGACACAGTGGCCTACTCTGCAGGAAACGGTGGTTTTGAAGTCTGCCGTTGGGCAGGCCTGAGATGAGGCTGAGGGGTTGCAATCAAAAAAGCAGGTGAGAGCAGCGACAGTGACAGCTCTCATTTACGAAGCTCTTATGTAGCACAAGGAGCTGTGCTAAGCACTCTCCACGCATTCAATCGTTAAATCCCTAACACTGCCGAGTATGAACTAGTAATATCTCCCTTCTTCAGATAAAGAGACAGGCTTAGAGAGGCTAAATTGTTTGTGCAGAGCCAGGCCAGCGCCTGGGCCCCTGTGCCACACTCTTCCTCTGAGCATTAGACGTGAACATTGGAAAATAAACCGTAAAGAACCAACGTACTAAACATGAGTGTCATTGAAGCCAGCAGCTTTAGTGGTCAGGATTTGCAGTGAGGGAAGCCAGGACTCCAGCACCTTAGGCCGAGGCCAAAGAGGGTCGGCCACTCTGGACTCTGAGCCTCGGTAGCAGTAACTGGGTGCTCCCACGGTGTGTCGTAAGTGTTGAGAGAGGACAACGCAAATACCTCACAGCGGCGAAGAAGAAGCACCCGCGGTCTGCAGACCATTTGAGACACCGCCGAAGGACGTCCAGGACCACATTGGGAACTTACGCTGTGTAAGTTCTCATATAATGGAAGACACATATGTTGCAGAAAGCTCGTAGGTGTAGGGAAAAGGTCATGCATGGGTACTTGAATCAGGTGGGTGTGATTTCCAGCGCATCATTTAAGCTGAGTCTGTTCTGTCACCTATAAAACGAGCATGGTAATGCTGACTCCACCTGTTGACTATAAAGATTAAATGAGATAACATAAATAAAGCAATTCAGTCCAGTGCTTGACAGACCATGGGTGATCAATAAATACATATTTTTCCCTTTTCTCCTTCAAAATAATTTTTAGAGGCTGTGTGGAGTTTTTGAAGCTTTATGTAAATTTATGTGAAGTGATATTCAATGAAATCACTCATCTGTATGATCCCTTTAATTCTACCTTTAGCTTCAGTAAAATTGAAATTTAATTCATGCATTTTATTTAATGGTAGAACTTAGATGTCAAGGGAGAAAAAAAGGAAAGAGAGAGAGGAAAAAAACATGTATTAGAAAGAAAAGACCTTGGCACTAAAAATAACTATTTTAGGGGTGAAAGAGCTGTTTTTGGACTCTTATCCTAAAAAAAATAAAGGCCAATTTTAATCCAAAGATTTAGATTCAAATCAGGGCTTGAAAAAAACTGAGAGCCTCAATGTGAGGTCTGCCATTCCATAGTAAAATTCTTTTTGTCTTATGATTTTTTTCCCTACTATTTCCCGTGTATCTTTTTAGTTGGGCTTGTCTTACTACATGAACATATTGAAGGCTAATTATAACAATAAATATTACAAAGTATATTCATTGGACAATTCTGGAAAAATTATTCTGGGCTTAGAGCTAAAGCTCTAAGTATTGAAAAAAGGATGCTCATGTACTTTTTTTTTTTAAATGGGTTTTTTTAAAACTGACAATGGATTTAATGTATTAAAAATACTGTAAAAAAACAAAATCACAGAAAACTATAAAGAAAGTAAAAAATTATCCTAAATCCTACTACCAAACAATAGCCAAATTTTATAAATTTGTGAAAGCTTTTTGTGTATTGAGGTTATTTACTGCATGCAGGCCTATATATTCATAATTTATCCTCTATCATTCAGACTTTTAAGTGGTACATTTCTTTTTGGTGAGAAGGTTTAATTTTTATATTGCAAGATTTACCAATACTTTCTGAATATTTAAATACATTTTTATATTATAAATTTTAATATATTATAAATATAATATTTTTATATTATAAAGACTCAGAGGAAGAGTGTCTCCATCTCCAAATTAGGAAAATTTTCACTATTTTCCTACTACTTTTACAGTTTCATTTAAATATAAACTTTTTTTTTTTTTTTTTGAAACCGAGTCTGGCTCTGTTGCCCTGGCTAGAGTGCCCTGGTGTCAGCCTAGCTCACAGCAACCTCAAACTCCTGGGCTCAAGCGATCCTCCTGCCTCAGCCTCCCAAGTAGCTGGGACTACAGGCATGCGCCACCATGCCCGGCTAATTTTTTCTCTATATACACATTTTTAGTTGTCCAGATCATTTCTTTCTATTTTTAGTAGAGACGGGGTCTCGCTCTTGCTCAGGCTTGTCTCGAACTCCTGACCTTGAGCGATCCACCCGCCTTGGCCTCCCAGAGTGATAGGATTACAGGCGTGAGCCACTGCGCCCGGCCTAAACTTTTGATGATATTTCTGGATTTTATTTTGATGTAAAAAGTGAGTTTGATCCAGGCTTACTTTTCCAAATGGCTAGCCAGTTTTTTTAACCACTTTTTCTTGACTACTTCATCTTTTCCCTATCGATTTGAAATATTACTTTTACAATGTGCTTCATTCCTATACGTACTTGGCACTGTGCATGGCTGTCACCGTCCCTTCCATGATCTGTCCATCTAATTTCATCTAATTTCATTGCTTTAGTGACTAAAACTTTTTAAGACATTTTAATATCCAGTAAGCCAGTTTTGCATGCAATTTTTGTGAAAAAATAGAGCCAACATCTGTGAACAAAGCACTTTATAAAACAATATTTAAAAATGAAATGCTGTATAGAGGAAGGAAGGGAGGCAGGGAGAGAAAAGGGAGAAAGAAGCAAGAGAAGAAAAAGAGTAGGGAAGAAGAAAGTATTTCTTTTTCTGTGATTAAAGCAATGAATGTTGAAAGGACTGCCTGTAGCTATTCTGTATGAGAATTACTAACCGAAACCAGCTTCAAGCAAAATCAAAACCAAGGACAAGAAAGACAAATGTCCTTTAAGTCGAAATATAATGTTGAAGAATTAACACAATTTCCACCTGAGGGAAATTGTTACCTCTGAAAATGAAGAAGCCAAGTCGGTGTACGAGTGGATAATGAACAAATGACAAAGATTACACCGCAAAGGAGGCCTTTGGGAGGTCACTCTCTTCCCAGGGGTCACATGCCTGAGAAGCTCTGGACTAATTGCACTTCCCTTGCTCCGTGCCCGGCCTTGAGTGTGTGAACGGAAATATTCTGCGTGCAGCTGCCCTCAGAGAGCCTCCCTGTGCTGCGGGGCCCCTGTGCAGAGCCTCACCTCTAGCCCTCACTGTGGAGACCTGAGCTCGCCTGAGCTCCTGGGTGCTAACTGTGTGCAGCCATCAGCCTGGGGGTGTGGGAGTCAGCCAAGAGTTAAAACAGGCCCGCAATTCTGTTAGCACAGCTTAGTAGAACTGAACTCCATATTTGAACGATTTACTCAACAAGCAGCCTCATAAGACAGTCTCTGAACACAGTTTTTTTGTTGTTGTTTGTTTGTTTTTAGAGACAAGGTCTTGCTCTGCTGCCTGGACTAGAGTGCCATGGCATCGTCATAGCTCACTGCAACCTCAAACTCCTGGGCTCAAGCGATTCTCCTGCCTCAGTCTCCCCGAGTAGCTGGGACTACAGGTGCACACAACCACGCCCGGCTAATTTTTCCCTTTTTAGTAGAGACAGGGTCTCGCTCTTGCTCAGGCTGGTCTCAAACTCCTGGCCTCAAGCGATCCTCTCACCTCAGCCTCCCACAGTGCTAGGATTACAGGCGTGAGCACCTGGCTTTTCCTGAGCAGTGTTCTGTCGTCTCAAATAATGAATGATAATCTTTCTTCTCTAACTCATTTACTTCTAACTCAAAAATGTCAAAACCGAGCACAGCATTTTCCCTCTGTGAAACGGAAAGGCTTCATGGGGGAAGTTTGGATACAAGTTAGGCCACTGGTTGGGGACATGGTCAACATTTCTTGGCAATTATTAAGAGGAAAATGTGCTTTGATGGAAAGAACTTCTGATTTGGATCCAAAAGACCTGTGTCTAGGTCCTCATGGATGTTATAGGCTGGTAGGAAAGACAGATATTAAATAAGTAACTACTGTAATCCTAGCACTCTGGGAGGCTGAGGCGGGTGGATCCCTCAAGGTCAAGAGTTTGAGACCAGCCCGAGCAAGAGCGAGACCCCATCTCTACTAAAAAATAGAAAGAAATGATCTGGACAACTACAAACATATATATATAAAAAAATTAGCTGGGCATGGTGGTGCATGCCTGTAGTCCCAGCTACTCGGGAGGCTGAGGCAGGAGGATCACTTGAGCCCAGGAGTTTGAGGTTGCTGTGAGCTAGGCTGACGTCACGGCACTCTAGCCTGGGCAACAGAGCAAGACTTTGTCTCAAAAAAAATAAATAAATAAGTAACTAGAGGTAAAATGGGAGAGTAATTATTCTACTATGGGAAGTACAGGGTGCTATTAAAATATACAGTTTTATATAAATCAAAAATGTGAAAATGATGGTAAGTTCTGTAAGAATATACAACAAACTATTAATAATTGTCTATGAGGTAGGATAACAAAGGTCTTTCACTTTCAAAGGTATATATTTATGTATTATTCAAATGTTTTATAACCAGGCTATATTACTTTTGTAATAAAAAAAATAAAGATATTAAGTAGTAAATTGGTTTTTTAAAAAAATGTTTAAATGTTCTTAAGAATATGAAACTATTTGATTTTGGACCTGGACTTCCATGCTGTAATTCATGTTTTGCTACGGTGACTTGAGGAAGGTAAAGATGAAACGTTTTAGTAGAAACCATGAGTGGGCAGCCCTTGGTGTAAGATCTGCTAGTCTAGAACAGCAAACGCGAGTATTCCCTTGGGTGGCAAGAGCAGCCGTGTGGATTGAGCGAAGCGTCCTCTGAAAACCTCACGGCGTCTTTCCATGACAGTCCTGAACCAAGACTGGTGAGGTCTGACACAACAGGAATAGCAAGGAGTTGAATACAACCAGGAAAGGGAATGGCACTGATGAAAGGTAGCGAACCGCAAGTCATGCGACCATTTTCCACGGAGAGCTGGTGCGGACTGAGAGGGGCTGACCTGGAGCCTTCCTCCCTCCCTGTTCAGTAAACGTCTTTTCTTTCTCGGTAGCAAAGCTCTGCAAGGTCACCGCGCACAATGCAGAGCCCCTCGCGCCCCCGTTCCCAGTCAGCGCACGCTGCCCGCGGTCAGCTTTTGTCAAAGGCGTGGGGTCCGCAAGCCACGGCTCTTTGCTTTAAAATGAGTAAGCCGGGGCTTTCCCCCTCCTTTATTTTCTTTTTCTGGCTCTGAATAGGTCTGTGCGTACACAGCAGATGGCTTTCTGATGAAGCCCAAATTCATCCAGTCTTTGGGGAAAAGAACTACAGCAAGAAGGACTGTTATTCCAATCTGATAAGGTTTTCTATTTTCAGCTAGAAAAAATGAGTGCGTGTAAGTAGAAAAGGAAAAAAAAAATAATAGGAAAGTGAAAAGAGTAAAAGCAGTCAATATTTCACTTGAGAGATGAATTTGGGGAGTTTTCAGTTATGTAGGTTCTCCTGTCTCCAGACACCTGTGGTTCCAAAGCCACCAGGAAGACAGCGCCAAACAGTAAAATATACGCCTGAACGTGGGAGGAATGGATACCAGCTTCAGGACAGAGATTACCTCTGAGGAGAGCTGGAAGCAATCAGAAAAATGGCAGGGTTAAAAAGGGGACCTCAATTGTTTCTATAATTTTTTTCCTTAAAAAATTGTGTTTTCTTTAAAAAAATAAATGTGGGTAGTGGGTATCTGGGCATTTTTAGTGGTTAAGAGCAAAGACTATGGAACCAGACTACTGGGCTTAGGATACCAACACTTCCACTCGCATGTTGTGTAACCTTAGCAAGTTACTCAACTCTGTGCCTCAGTTTTCTCATCTTTAAAATGGGAATAATAATGGAGTGGCCAGGAAAGGCTTCAATGAGAAAGTGATATCTGGGTAAAGCTCAAAGGAGGCAATTATTATAAAGTTCTTAGAAGACTGCCTGGCACTCAGTAAGTATTAGATGTTATTTTTATTAACTCTATTGAAATATATCTTATTTTTATATTAATAATGAAACATTTTAAATGACCAAGAAGAAAAAAGATATATGGACATATAGAAATGGATGGAATAAATAGCAGAATCATCATAGCATTTTAGAAACATTAATCAAGGACAGCTTAGTTGTATCAAGAAATCTTGCCACCCCATGATACCGACCTACAGGGGGGACAAAAATTCAGCCAAGAGGAAGATAATTCCAAAGTAATTTATATTTTAAAGACAAAGACACAAAAAGACTTCTGTCATCTTTCTTTGCAACTGGGAACAGAAAACTACTGAATGCATAGAACTGAGAATGGATTCAATATACAGAAGAAAAATGTAAATGGTAGAAGACTTCTATATCATAGCCTTATTAAAGGAGAAGGAAAAGAAAGGTAGAAAAACTAAAGAGAGAAGAAAATGAAAAGGAGAATGAAGGAGATATACAGTGTGAACAATAGAAAATGGACGAGCTGACATCCAGAAATAGCCAGAGGAAGAAAATAGAAATGACAGAAACACTCAAAATGATCCAGCAAGAAAAAGGCATACAGTGAATTTCATGGAGTCTAATCTCATACTTTGGCTTTTGTGATGTTATCATTGAGAACTAAAATTAGTGCTGTGTTCAGGCACCTGGTGCAGTATCGGTGGTGCTTCTTTGCTGGAAGGATAAAGGAAATCTAGGGGAAAGGGGCCCCGCCTCTGTGGAAAACGTCTGGACCCTTCTCTAGGGTCAGAGTTCAGGACTATGCTAGAATATCCTCAGAGATTCTTCATGCTGTCCGAACTAGGAGAGGGTGAGCCCAAACTGGACTGTGTACTGCCCAAGGACCTCTCCCCCCACCGCAAATAAATCTAGCTAATAAATTTATACAGTGAAAAATTTAACAGCTTGAAAAATAAGAGCATTTTACCCTGTAAAAATTACACAGAACTTGTCTAGCTTTTGAACTTGTCAAGCTCCCTTGTTACTGAGAGTAGGCCAACAAAATCATAGGCAGATTTCGTCATGCAATTGCCTAAGAGATTCTGAGATACAGACTAATAAGACCAAGGCACAAGTCTTCATTCCACCAACAAGTACATAAACAAGAGAAAATATCACAGCCTAAGCTGCAGATGTAAGAGGGCTGAAAAACAGCCAGTGAAGGTTCCTATACAAAAGAGCCAAAATGGAAATTCAGGCTAAATGCAAGATGCAAAACATTATTGGAAAGGAGCCCTGAAGAGTGTTTCGGGAGTACATTGTGATCCTAGTTAGGTGAGCTCAGAGCAAGAAGTTGATTCTCTGAGGTCCAGAGGAGCTGTGCAGGAAGCAGCAGCCAAAGAGAAGTAAAATCAAACAGAATTGAGGGCCACTTTCCAAGGAGAGATGATCTAGAGAAAGGGGAACATCAAGGGAGACGGCAGGTTCACAGGGGGAGGGGAGGGTGAACCCTCATAACCCTCCGATAGGACATGGGACGGACACCTTTCAATGTGTTCAAGTACCTGCAAGGTCTTTAAATTGCTCATATTCTTAGGTCCAACAGCCGTATTTAGTATTTTATCTTAGGGAAATAAATAATATAGGCAAAAATGCACCTATAAGATGAAGTTAAATTAATCAAAGCACATCTATATGCAATAGTTACTATGCAGTCATTAAAAATATTGTAAATATTTCAAACTGTATATTGATGCCTAAAGATGGCAAATTGAATGCATGTATTTACCTCTACCCTCTTAGAAAACCCTACAAAATTATATTTACGAGCTTAAAAAGGAGAAAGCTCATAAGGCTTAAAGAACAGGAGAGGAGACAACAGCACATTATGTATGTCAACAAAATTTTAAAAGCTTGAAAGCGAACAAACGAGCATTAACTGACTTGATATACAAAAAAAACAACCGTTGCCCAGCCGTGTGGGAGGATCACTTGAGCCCAGGAATTTGAGTCCAGCCTGGGCAACATAGCCAGACCCCTCTCATCTCTTAAAAAAAAAAAAATAACCTCTGAGTGCCTGGGGGGCAGGAGGTGGTGGGGGAACTGAGCCAATTTGCTCCTCGGAAGCCCGGAAAGTCTTAGGAAGGTGGGGGCAAAGCGGATTGCTTGAGAGACTGTAAGAAGCATCTCATACCTCAAGATAACTTTCCCCAACCATGGGTCCATTTCTTCTCCTCTCTGCCCCTCTGCAGGAGCGGGGGCGGGGAGCCCTCTCTGGAGGTGCTGCCTGGCGTCCACATTGCAGACAATGGCTCGCCAGGCACAGTGAGGCACAGGAATGACTTTTGAGTTTTCCCTTTTTTTCTCTCTGTTTTTCAAATTGTCTACAATAAACATATACTACTTGTAATCAGAAAAAAATTTAAATTATAAAAGTAACATGAAAGCAAAATTTTAATAGTGCCGTAGGGTGGAGTTAAAAGTTTCCTCTTGCTATTTCTACCTCCACAGAGACAACCCCAACTTACGGTTGCTTTGTATGTCCTTGCAGAAAAAAACGTTTTAAAAAATAAAATAGGCCAGGTGTGGTGGCACCCACCAGTGGTCCCGGCTGATCGGAGGCTGAGGCAGAAGGATCCCTTGAGTGCAGGAATTCTAGGCTGCAGTGAGCTATGGTGACACCACTACACTCCAGCCTGGGCATCACATGGAGGCCCTGTCTCAAAAAAAAGAAAGAAAAAGAAAAAGAGAAAAAGAAAGCAAAGGGGGGAGGGGGGAGGAGGGAAGTGGGATGGAGACCAGGAGCACTGTTTTGCTAAAGCTCAGAAAAGGAGCAGAGATTAACACTTCCCTGGAGCCTCCAAGGGGCTCCCGAGCATAGAGCAAGAGAAGGCAGAGGAGGGAAGGAGAGAGAAAATGAATTCTGTGTTGTCTTCAAAGATACTGGCTAAATAGGGAGGCCTAAAGTCTCTTAATTTGGCAACATCATTCCATCATTACGGAAATAACTTTTGGCACAAAAATAAAATTAAAGAAATAATGAATAGTTCATTTCTTCCCTGTTATTCATGCGTTTGCCTATTAGGCTCTGACTTCCTGGGATTTTTAATAAAAACCCTCGATGTTTCAGCAGAACCATTT
>CAUYSK010080366.1:0-13269 GCA_963575035.1 Avahi laniger | reverse complement strand
GTTTATACCTATAAAGAATTAGTGGAGTCTCCTGAACCTGGTAGATGTTTGCTAAATATTTGCCTAACATACCTGAAATATACATCCAAACCTGGTCTCACTGTCTCAGTAGCTTTTATTGTAATATACAACTTTTTTAATGGTACCACCTCAAGCCAGAAATCTGGGAGTCAGTCTCCATAATCTATTGGATATATTCCCAAGGACACCTAATGGACAATCACTTTTTCCTCTTTTCCTCTTCATTACTGCTCTGTATCATTATGGTATTGTCTTCAAGGTATAGTAAAGGGTAGTTGCTCTGAATACAGATGTAGCTGTCAAAGTGCCTCGGTTCATATCCTAGCCGTACCGTGTTATTTAACCTAGCTACCCCAGTTTCCTCATCTGTAAAATGACAATGACAATATCAATGACAACTTTTGAAGGTATGTTTTTTTGAATAAATGAGTTATATTAACACATGCAAAATAGTAAATAGCAAGTACTAAAAAAAGAGTCAGTTCTTACTAGTTTGCCCCTCGCTGCCTATCATTTGAATCTCTGTACTAATCTTCTCTCCAGTTTCTCTGAGCTTTGAATCTCATTACCCTCTAATATATTTCCCATATTTCTATCACGGAAATTTTTAGAGTTTGCAAATATGACCTTGTGATCTCCTTCCTCAAAATTCTTCAGACTTCCGTTGTTTAAGTGAATTATAAGAACTCTAAATATATTACTAATAGAAAACAAATCAGTCCCTGTGTCCTTTCTTCCTTGTGCAGCATTGCTTTCTGATGCTCCTCATAATTCATCCTTTCTCACTCGAAATTTCCCAGATATAGCCAGCCTTTTCATGCCTCCGATATATTTTGCACATCATGTTCTTTCTAGAAGTTTGAACCTTTTTTCCTTTCTTCGCGCTTTCTCCTTTCTTCCATCTCTCTCCCTCCTTCCTCCTTTCCTTCTGTCCACCCTCCCTCCCTCTCTTCCTTTTTTCTTTGCTTTGTTCTGCTTGCTTGAGAAATCATTCATGCTCAGCTATACTGAAATACTTTCCTCAGCAACCCCCTATTGCTCCTGTAGACCTTTTTAACCTGCCTGGTTTACAGCCATCATTTTATGAAATTAAATGGTTTTGTTTGCGTGTCTGTGTTTGCACTAGATTCTAAACCCCAGTATCGTCTACTCTCAGCAGCTAGCACAATGTCTGACACAAGACAGCCATTAAATAAATGTGCTGTCCGAATGAATTATTATATTCAATATTTCTCAATTTGTGGATGAGAACATTGAAGTCCAGAGATTAGGTAACAGCTATTTAGTGGAGGTTCTGGGGCTATTACTGCAATCTCCAGGTGTAGAATATCCTATGTTACCTGTTAGTTGATTTCAAGAGGTCACAAATAATACAATTCTATAATACTGTAAAGCCAGTCATGACATTTGTGTATTCTTTCTTATTTTAACCTCTTGTACTAGTTTAGACTGAAATCTTAAGACTTAAGCATAAGCACCAGATTATGTGTCCAGACTATTTGTTATAAAAGTTTAAAATAGCATAGTGTAACCAGTAGTTTAATAATTAAAATCCATCAAATAGCAATGTCTACATTAACCAAATTATCAAGAATCATGTCAATTTTACCAAATCTCTTTCCTCAACAGTGTATGAGATGTTTTTCTTCTGCAGCCTTTTATTTTAATATAGTATCTTTATTTTAAAATCACAGACAAAATAGACTTTGAACATCTGAGCTCATGTTTGCATATTCTCAGCATTTGGGAAAATTTCCTAAAAATTTCATTGGGAAAACATTTGAAATTATTTTTACATTTGTATCTGGAAATCTACTAAGGAAGTAAAACACCCTGGTTCCTGTTCTACATGGCTAGAATTTAGCAGTCACTATGTCAGCAGATCTAACACTTACAGAATGCTTTCTATTCACTAGGCTCTGTGCTAAATGCTTTATAGCTATGAACTCATTTACAGATTCCGAACTTTCTCGACCTTAGCCCGTCTCCACCCCAAAATCATCACTGCTTATAACATATATTATTCTTACAACCATACGTTCACTTACCTCTAAATATTCTTTGCTGATATAAAAATGGATGCAAGGAAAAGATAAATGCTTTAGATAAAAATATTTAAATAAGAGGCTCCACATAAATAAAACTAGAAATACAATAAATCTTTAAATTATAAATTTAATGTAGAAAAGAGGTTTTTTTAAAAAAAGGTGGATACTAAAGAAGTTAACAGGCTAATACTTGGCTATAGATTGAATTTGGAGCAAAACTTTAAATATATTTACAGATATTTAGATATTGAACTTTACCCTAGATGTTTCTGTCATCAGATAGGCCACAGCTTTGTAACAGATATGAAGATCACATAGAAGATAAATTGGATTTCCACAGGTATAGAAAAACTAAATTTATAGCAAAAGCTTGCATTATCTAAGGATAGGTATTTCCTAATGTAACTTGACTCTAATATTTCCATGATGTAAACTCAAATTATCTGAGCACCCATTTGTAATTTTAGAAATTATATAACCATCAAATCCATTCCAAACATTTTTTCCAAAGCAAATAGTCAATATATCTTGAGAATACTCATTCTAGAAATTGACACTGGTAACAAATTTGAATTAAGGGTTATTTAATTTATAAGGTGTGAAATGTGTGAGAATGGATGTAAAATTATATGTACAAATGTTAGTAAGAGCTAGTAAGCTATAAATTATCCACTTCGAATTTGTCTTCCAATGCTGACTAGATTAATTTTTAAATTGAAGTAGATGTAGTAACTCATAAACTCTAGATAAACCCTATTTTTCTGATATTTGGAATCCTACATAGAGTCGCATGGTATACAACCTCATGACATAGGAGAACTAAATTCTTTCCTAGGTAACTCAAAGGATACTGAAGAGTTTATGGGTTGCAAATACTTACAGAGGAAATCAGGATAAGATTCCACTTCGATTAAAAGTCACATCATATCCATTTATTCCTCTTTCTCTTCCCCACAGCCTTATAAGCAAAAAACTCTCTATCATGACCCATATTACTCTAATTCCTAACCTGAACACATTCTTTAAATTCACTTTAAAATTCATTTTCCTCTAACTGCTTACTTGAACATCATTCCTTTAATCCATTTAAAAATTAATTCTCCTAATATATTAAGAATCATATAAAGAAACTACCATATGATGACTGTTTTGTGCATTTTCCATAGACATACTTTTAAAATTATTTTTCACCAGGTAAAAGTCTAGATTCTGTGACACAACAAGAAATAAAACAGAACACCATCCATGTCTTCACCGTGTCTTACATTCTAGTAATAAAGACAACAATTCTAGTAGCAGGAGATAAACAATAAACAACATAAATAAATTGTAAGCTAAATGGTCATAAGAGTTATGGAAGGAAGGGCTTCCTTGCAGTGTTTGTATTTGATAACATGGCTAGCCATTGCTTCACTAAAAGAACTTCTGAGTAAAGACTAGAGAGGTGAGAGAACAAGACTTATGGATATTTGGAAGAAGAGTGTTCCAGGCAGCGGGAACAAGAAGTGCAAAGGTCCTGAGGCAGAAATGTGGCTGGTGTGTGAGACAGTGTAGTTAGGGTAAGAAAGGGATGAGGGACAGGAGATGAGGTCAAAGGGCCAGGTTATTTAGGGAATTCAGATAGGCCTTTGACTTGTAAGTGAAATGAAAAGACTTGAGAGTTTTAAGCAAAAAGAATAATACATTAGTTCCCTTCTGATGACTGTATTGAGAATAATATGCAGGGAGGGAACCATGCCCAGTTAGAAGGATGCTGAAATAGATCAGAGGTGAAATGCCAAGGGCAAGCAGGGTGGCAACAATAGAGGTGTTGGTTGTTGGATTTTGAATGTAGTTTGAAAATAAAGACAAGATGGACTGACAAATTACATGTGGAATGTGAAAAAAAATCCATTTTTTTGAACTAGGCAACTAGATTGGAGTTAGCTTTCATTGAGATGGAAAGACTGAGGGGAAGAGCATGTTTGAGACTCCGGTGGGAGTTGGGGGTAGTGGGGATTAAGTGCTCAGTTTGCATACACATTAACTTCAAGGTAGATACAGGCCAGAAATCTAAGTGGAGGTCCTGAGTGGTCAGTAGTATATGTGGTCCTGGAGTTGAGGGAAGTGGAACAAACTTGGGGATAGAAGGGTCACAAGGAACCTTTGGGAGCTGTGGGATATGTCTATTGCCTAGACTGCGGTGATGGTTACAGATGTTTGCATATGTCCAAACCCATCAAGTTGTGCTCATTAACTATGTGCAGTTCTTTGTGCATCAAATATAGCTCAATAAAGCTGTTGAAGTGGAAATAGACACTTAAAGAATGGTCAGTGTTTTTATAAGCATTGACTGTCTTCTACATAGCTTAGTCTTATCTTTCATCAGATGGTAGAAATACTATGGTGCTTTCTTCTGGAAAATGTTGATCTTTATAACACTCATTTTCAAATTATCTTCATTTTGCTGCTTCTAATTTTAATTGAAGAAATAGAATCGAGTCTAATTTAGGCAGGCCTAGGACAAGATGTGCACAACAATCTAGAGAAAACCATTTTGGTACTTCTGCAGACCACATTAAGAAGTGTATGTAGGCTGGGCGCGGTGGCTCACGCCTGTAATCCTAGCACTCTGGGAGGCTGAGGCGGGTAGATTGTTTGAGCTCAGGAGTTCGAAATCAGCCTGAGCAAGAACGAGACCCTGTCTCTACCAAAAACAGAAAGAAATTAATTGGACAACTAAAAATATATAGAAAAAATTAGCCGGGCATGGTCGTGCATGCCTGTAGTCCCAGCTACTCGGGAGGCTGAGGCAGGAGGATCGCTTGAGCCCAGGAGTCTGAGGTTGCTGTGAGCTAGGCTAAAGCCACGGCACTCACTCTAGCCTGGGCAAAAGAGTGAGACTCTGTCTCAAAAAAAAAAAAAAAAAAGACTTGTATGTACATCAATGCAAAAAGTGATGCCTGTCTTAACTTCTCTTCAATCAATGCCACTTTTTCTCAGATGTTCACATATGTAAACAAATAAGAAAGAATAAAGCTGAGTAGTTCTCCACTTGACTTTTTTTCTAAGTAAATAGAAATTTAGTAATTTGCTAAGTTTATCTTTTTTAAAAAGGGAGCAGTTCCACAGCCGCCACTTGCTTATGGGTTTCCAGCAAGATAAGCCAATTGCAGGATCTGTTGTCACTGTTTGTACCAAACTGTTGCTCCCTATCCTCAGCTTATAAATGCGTCTTTTCTCTCCAATGCGCGTCTTTTCTCTCCAATGCATTAATAGATTCTTGCAAGAATGTGCACATCCATATACATACATGCCCTTGTGCATGCACTGTACACTCATGCATTACAGGGGTACCTGGCTTCTGTGACTGGGAAAATTATCAAGATTCCAATGGAAACACGAATTGTTCCACGAAACTAACACGTCCTTTGAGTGGCACTTTTGGGAGCGGGTGAAGAGAAATTTAACTTCGCAGAAAAGAGTTATAATATTGTAATAGATGCATCAACCATGAACAGGAAAATAACACTTTTTAAAAAGTAACAATATGACCTAAAATAGAAATTAGTGAGTAAAGGTAAGTACATGTTTTTTGAATAAACAAACCAAAAGACCACAGCTTTGATAAGCAAAGGGGGAATAGAAAACTTGAGATGGCAAGATGATTTTTAACAAAAATTATAGATATTTAGGAATAAAAATAAGCTCAAAATTTGGATGTTTCATGGAGATGACAACAAAAATATATTTTTATAGTAATGAAAGTAGCTAATTACATAATCTATTATACTTTGCACAAATATCAAATAACTTAATTCGTTTAATCCTATTGTATAATTCTATGAAATGGACAGCATTATAATCTTCTTATGAAGATGAGGAAGGTGAATTCCAGAATTGATAGTTAAATGGCCCAACATGCTACAGTCAACAAGAAACATAGTCAGAACTAGCGCAGAACTAAGACAAAATTATAATCTTTTTATGAAGACGAAGATAGTGGAGTCCAGAATGGGCAATTAAAGGGCCCAAGACATCAATAAGATGCACAGTCAGAATTTATGTACAATTCCAAGACATTATGTGCATCGTTATTAACTTTGGTCTTTGCACTGAATTTTTTTCAACAAGCACATTCAACTATCTCTAACAGCCTGCACATCTACATATAACAGTTTCTTTGTCTAGTTTTCACTCCACAAAAATTTCAAAATCAAATCAAGAAATAGCTTTGTAAGACACCTTAGGAAAAGGACTTAGTGAATGGCTAACATGATTGCTTATATTATTCAGTAAATTAATCCATGAAATCATTTCCGGAAATTTTGTTTTTTAATTAAATCAGAGTCTATGCAAGACTGAGGTCAGTCTAACTCTTATTGGAATTAGTACTGCATATTATTTACAGAATTACCTCGAATTGCCAAATAATCATGGTTTGGAAGAACAGAGGCCAGGTTTCAAGTCAAACATCTCGTGCAAAACTCAGAAAATTCTGTACCTGTATTATTTCTAAAATACTTCCAAGGTTGTTTTATCCTTTATGGATAAGATAATGCTTCTTAAAGCTCAGCATATCTTGAGGCATACATTGATGCTGTGACTCAACTATAGCTTGAGAAACTTAAAACTGCTCAAAAGACATCCTTTCTTTTAAAGTACTGGTAATAATCAATATGCAGCTTCTGTACTCATGATAAATGCACAATTATATAATTTTAGGCATGTAATTCTTGCCATAGACTTGGGTATATGTACAAAGAAAAGATATACACATGAATTGGATGGCATTCAATGAGCTAAACAACTGTGCAAATTCCTCAAAGGTGAGGAAGTTGAACAAGCTCATTTCATAAATTCCAAATGTAAAGGTAAAAAGAGAACACTGAAGTGCTGATTTAATGAAGTTTTCTGTTTAATGCATAACCATGACTAACCACAGCATGGGGGAGCCTTCTGTTAATGAGGCAAACTTTCCTTGATACAAGTGAGCAACTAATAATGTCTACCTTTAGGGCAGATGAATCCATTATTTTAGTCCTGGTGAACAACAAAGAGTTGGGCCAGAACAGGAAATGTAATATAATTGCCTCTCTTAAAGGAAAATCCACTCTCCTTTGAGATATAGAATTTCTTCTCTGGCTTCACAGCAGTGCTTTAAAAAAAAAAAAATGCAACAGGAAGCCAGGTGTGCCATAAAGTAAAATTATCTTGTTTTTGTCTTTTTAGGTTATATTAACTGCATTAATAAGCTGAGTGATTCCTCTAACTACATCTCATTCTTAATACTGACTATTTCAGTTTATGAAAAACCATTCATATTACCAGGAGTTCCCTTTTTATGTGATCTAATCTGAACACAGCAAGGATATAAAATTAAATTCCGTTTTCATTGAATTTCAAAAAACGAAACTCAAGAAAACAAAAGGATATAAAAAAGTGATGGTTGAGAGTGGATTGGGGGAATGTTTGGAAGAGATATCCTAAACATAAGACACTATGGGGCAGTGGAAATGGATGGGCCCTTATGTGGAATGATGTAGGTTTGAACTCAGCACTCTGCTATTTAATATGTAAATGATTTTAGTGGAGTTTTTTAACCTGAGCCTGATTTCTCATTTATGTAAGAGATGATACCTTAGAGTGCAGTTTTAAAGCTTAATATATAATGTCTCTAACTAGTTCCCTTTCCCATTTCCCATTCTCCACTTTTATTTCATTGTGTGTGTCTGGCAGTTCTCATTTTTGTCCTTAGGAAGAGAATGCAA
Source organism: Avahi laniger (assembly GCA_963575035.1). NCBI lineage: Eukaryota > Metazoa > Chordata > Mammalia > Primates > Indriidae > Avahi > Avahi laniger. The sequence continues at coordinate 5,450 of CAUYSK010080366.1, read as the reverse complement.
TCTCATATTTTTAAAGTTCTTCTCCCCACTAATTTTGTTAAGCCCTGTAAAAGGCGTTCACTGCTTTGCAAAGTATGTATAACCACGAGAGAAAATTAACCCAGTTGTCAAACCATTTTGAATTCCTGTGCACTCATTTATTTATATTCACTTGAGCTGAATCTTGGTATCAACACTCTTTTGATAATTACTATTTTAGCCTTAAAGATGTTCTAGCAGTCCATCTGTGATGAAAGCAAATGGAAATTGGATAGTCTCTGAGCTCCACTTAATCTTTTTCCCACTAGGTAGGACCAGATGATGAGTCCTTACTTAGCAGACCCAATTCCAATATGGGATAGTACTATGTTGGTTTTATTTGGTTATTTTCTCTTTAATTTTTAATTAAAAATAAATGAAATGTTAATAGATATAGGAAGGCTCAGCTGCTATAGTCAAAACCCAATGTAATTCAAATTATGGAGTATAATAATTTAAAATAACTTGAAAATATTATGAATATTAATGGACCATAAAGCAAGTTAGAACAGATAAGATTATGTGTGCATGATATCAACTTCTGTGTTAAGTATTGGTGATCTCAAACTTAGGTTTCAAATTTGATAGACTAAACATGTTGGCCTCTTCACTAAGTCATTACATTCAAAAAGTTATCCCCATATCAGCCTTAGAACTTCAATAAGAGCCATGACATGCATTAGTTCCTTTTCAGAATGAAATATCAGTAATAATTGCTCCAAGTTCCAGCCTATAGCAACCCTAGTACCATTTATGCCTCAGGACAAGGAAACTTTGAAACTGTATTTTGTGCTATATGGTTGTGTTGAATCATAAACCTGGATGTAACAATTGTTCCCAGTTGATGACACCAAAATAAAGCAAAACAAATCATTAAGCTGTAAGTCCCACACTTGGCTATAAGAAATCACTGTTTTGTAGAAATTCTTCTGTAGATTTCTCTGGGACTCCATGAGGAACGCTTATATATTTCATAAATGTGTTCTGGATACTTGTTACCTCAGCTAACTATCTAGTAGGGCTATAGACCATTGCTCTGTTTTTCCTATGTTCTCCTTCTACCAACCATGTTCTTCAGTTCTGAGGTGTAAAGTAGTTCTGCTTCTGCTGAACTACAACTTGGAAGGTGTAGGAACCTTTTATATTTTCCCCAAAATGATTGCACATTCCAGGCTTGGCCATTTAATAAAATTTACTTAAGGACTTGAGTAAACTGAGGGCATTTGAAACAGCAAACTTCAAATCAGTAGTATTTAGTCTAGTCCAACATTCTTTAGAGGGATTTGCTCCAGGGCTAGCTTTTTCCTCCATTCAGCCAGTTGCTGTGTTGTAGGGGCCAATTTACAACCTCATTGCCTCAAGGGAATGGGCATAAGCTTTATTCTCCTCCCTTCTGGGCAGTGGTGGTATAGAGGAGAAAGGGAAAAAAGGGATTGTTTTCCAAAAAAATGGTAACATGATGAAAAGCAGCTCTACCCATAATAATGTCAAATTTCGTTGTTTTGCCAAATTTGGCTTTTCATTAGCTTAAAAGTCCATTTCGGAATTGAATTTTGTTTGATCATTGTATACAAAATTTTATGCAAATAAAAGGTAGATTGTAGTCACAGAGATTGAAGGTTGGACAAAATTAAGCAATTTCTCTGCTTTTCTAACCATCAAGACTTCAAAAAAATAACCGGTTTAGAATAAACTTGTCCTCCCCATCACTTATTGGTAAATTATTTCACATCATTTGTTTCCATAATAGCACTCAGCATTTAGACGAAGTTATCTTTCCTTATCTCTAGTAGTAAATATGGTGCCTAGTACAATTTCAGTGTTTTGCTGTTATCTGGAAAAACTAAGCAGCTTTGGAAAAAATCATACTTAAACAGTTTACAGAATCAGCTTTTTATGTGAGATAGAAATAATTATACTGGCTCTTTCAAATTCATTGGTTGCTTGTTTAATCCTAATACTCTTTAAACCCATGTAATTGGTGGTGTGAGGTCTTCTGAGTTTGCCTTGGGGAGCCCTGGGTTTGATCAGTGGTGCCGTAGTTTTAACTTTTATTTCCTCCTTGCATCTTGCCCCTGCACGCACGCGCGCGCACACACACACACACACACACACACACACACACACGCGTGTGCGCCATAACCACCACCATCTCCTATGCAACTGGCAGATTGAGGATATCTGAAATGTCTGTCCTTAAACAATAATTAAGTCCACCTTTCACTTAAAGACAGTTCCATCTACCTGAACGATAACATTATAATGAAGTCATACCTCTTTGAAAAAATAAAATCATTATAGAAATGAGATCTTAAAATTAGACTCAAAAGCCACTACCAGCTATATTTAGTCAACAGACTTCAGTATAAAATAAAAGTAGATTTTTGCTGGCATTTCTTATTTGTAAATCTGTAATGTTCTTTTAGCTTTAGTTGATAAACTTGGGGAAAAAAAACGACAAAGGTAAATGTTCACAAATGGCATATTTGCATATACATATGTAGCATGTGTAGTGCATAAATACACAAAGCACAAAAATAAATCTCACCCAAAAAAGGTAAATCTGATATGCTGCTTATGGTGTAGTAATGTAATTCACATTCATAATGATTCTGTTTATAGTGCTTTAATAGCTACATTGATTACATTTGGAATAATGAATTGCTTGTGTTAATAGTAATTGGAATTTGCTTATTTAAACACCTATCATTACTAATTTTAGTTATCCAATAATGGGAAGTTAAGATTGCACAATTAAATGAATTTTATCAAGCTTTCTTTGGGGGAAAACGCACAGTCATTCTAATAGGAAAAGTATTTTAATGCTGGGTTTGTTTAAGCTAACCAATTTATTTTTAAATTTAAAGACAGAATTATAATTATGAAAAAGTGCCTTTTAAACAGATGTGCTTAGTTTCTAGTGTGAACCCAGAACTGTAGGGACTATTGAGGGTTTTTTCCTCCTAGTAATTCATGTTTTTCTAAAATATTTTTAAATTGTTTTTATAGGTATTTATCACAATAATCAGATGAGCTAAAGACAATGTTTCCCATTTCACAGAAAATATACAGGATTATTAATGATTAACATAACTCCTCAAAGTAATGAATACACAGAGGTAGTTGATGCTCACATATGGCTGATAGCTCTTTCTGTTGACAGGTTAGCATACTATTTGGTACAGGGAAAGTGACCCCAAAATATCTCTATAGGGAATACATTTTTGAAATAATGAAAATTGAAATTAAAGGCAAGTCTTCTGGCCTTTTAATGACTAATACTGGTCCCTGAACATAATTGATTTAAGCTTGATAAAATCTATATCCTGGCCTTGGTCCTCACATAATGGTACCAAGGACCATGTACAGTTCTCTGTAATTGTTCTGTGGGATTAAAATATTGTTCTAGCTCTTAGTTTCTTAATCTATAAAATACAATTAAACATCTGTCTCACATAGTTATAAGAATTGAGTAAAATGAACAATGTCTAACAGACCTAGAATACACTCAATAAATTAGAGGTATTATTAGTCTCAGATTAAAATTGATGGTTTGTGGAGATGAGTATATTTATTCAAAATTTTTAAATCACTCAGTAAACACTAGTTATGATTTCATAGGGCTATAGAACATCCTAACCCGACTACTATATCTCCCATAGGATGTACAATATCAATCTGTGTTCTCCAGTAAAACAGACTTATTGGTTCAAGTAATTATGGAGACTAAGTCTCAAAATCTTTAGTTAGCAAACTGGAGACCCAAGGAAGATTATGGTATGGTTCCAGTCCCAGTCTGAGTCCAGAGGCAGGAAAAGACTGATGTCCCACCTCAAAGACAGTAAGGCAGAGAGAACAAACTCTGTTAGTTTTGTTTTTTATTCCCTATTCAGTCATTCAAGGGATTGCATGAGGCCCAACAACATTGAGAAGTGTCATCTGCTTCCTTAAGTCTACTGATTCAAATGCTGATCTCATCCAGAAATACAAACACACCCAGAATAATGTTTAGCCAAATATCGGAGCACTCCATGGCCCAGTAGAGTTGAACATTAACCATTATATTGCTCTTCTAAACATTTTTCAACTTTTATTAAATATGGACTAGTTACAAAACTATGGATAATACAAGAGTAAGACATAAATAATAATAACAAAATGAACATCATTTACTTACTGCATTACTTTACTAGGGCTGCCATAACAAAGTACCACAAAGTAGGTGGCTTAAACAAAAGAAATTTATCATCTTACAATTCTGGAGGCTAGAAGTCTGAGATCAAAGTGTTAGCAGGATTGGCTTGTTCTGAAGGCTGTGAGGGAAGAATATGTTTCAGGCCTTCTTCCTTGGAGTATGGATGGCCCTCTTCTCCCTGTCTTTACTTTGCTTTATCTCTGTAAATGTCAACGTGTCCAAATTTTGCTTTTTTATGTGGAGGCCAGTCATCTTGTATTAGAGCCCATCCTAAAGATCTCACTTTACTTCTCTGTAAAGATGCTGTCTACCAATAAAATTACACTCTGAGGTACTGGGGGTTAGGACTTCAACATAGGAATTAGCGGGAGACATAATTCGATCCACGATACTTGCTTTCTAGTTTCTCCCACCTCCTACCATAGTCTGTCTTCTAGAGAGGTAACTGTTACCCTGAATTTAGTGATTATCATTCCTCTTCTTTTCTTTATTTTACTGGCTATGTGGGTATAGCCAAAACAAAGCATTATTTAAATTTGAAAGATAATTTACTTTTTTTTTTTTTTTTGAGACAGAGTCTCACTGTGTTGCCCGGGCTAGAGTGCCGTGGCGTCATCCTAGCTCACAGCAACCTCAAACTCTTGGGCTCAAGCAATCATCCTGCCTCAGCCTCCCGAGTAGCTGGGACTACAGGCATGTGCCACCATGCCCGCCTAATTTTTTCTATATATTTTTAGTTGTCTAATTAATTTCTTTCTAATTTTAGTAGAGACGAGGTCTCGCTCTTGCTCAGGCTGATTTCGAACTCCTGAGCTCAAACAATCCACCCGCCTCGGCCTCCCAGAGAGCTAGGATTACAGGTGTGAGCCACCGTGCCCGGTCTAATTTACTTCTTATAAGTTAAACCAGTAAATATTTTTTCTATGACTTTATCAATATTATGTTTCCTGAGATTTGACCATGTTGATATGGAAGGTATAATATGTTTATTTTTTATAAGAAACTATATCATTATTTTATATTTGCTAAGTATTCATGTTGAATTCAGTCTTATTACAGATATGCTACATTAGAATTCCAAAATATAAAAAAAAAAATTTTTCATGTTTCCTGATGTATAGGAACAAGAGATAATTCAGAATATATACTTAAAAATGGATTTGCAGGCCAGGCGCCGTGGCTAACGCCTGTATTCCTAGCACTCTGGGAGGCCAAGACAGAAGGATTGTTTGAGCTC
>CAUYSK010080364.1:0-22800 GCA_963575035.1 Avahi laniger | reverse complement strand
TTGGGGTAGGGAGGTCTCCGTTGAAGGTGAGGAGGGGGAAGGGAGTTCTCCATGGAAATAAGGAGGAGGAAGAGAAGTCTCTATGGAAAGTGGAGTGGGGGGAAGGGAGGTCTCCATGGAAAGTGGAGGGGAAGCAATGTTACATTGGGCACTGGTTCTGCAGCAGAGAATGGGAATGGCCAAGCTGGCTCTGTTCCACAGGCTTTCCCTGTATCCCTGCCTCACCACAGGTAAAACCAGCTGATATCCCCTCTCCGTGTCCTCTCAGTCAGTTGTGTCCCTATTGCGGGTCTCCCAGTTCACTTGTGTCCATGCAATGAGTCTCTCTCATTGGCAGTTTAGCCACCTGTATTCAGTTCCACATTTTATAGATTATTCCCCGTGCATTGCCTATCCTAACCGCCCCCACTCTTGATCTTCCCAAGCCTCTAGGCAGAAAAAAAAAAAAGAATGGTCATCAAATTGCCTGTACATTTTGTCTCAGTTCATGCCACATGCTCTGCATGGCTCATGTATCAGTCCAACTTAAGGTTGTTTCTTCTCCAACTGGATATTCATCCACAATGATTTTCAAAATGTTATCTCGTAATTCAAGAGTCAGCATACCTGTTGGTAGATGGGTTAAATCTGTAGTCCCCAACCCCAGCTCCGACTGATGCCTGGCCTGTTAGGGATTGGGCTGCACAGCAGGAGGTGAGTGGCCGTAGCCAGGTAGCACAAGAGAGGCTTCCTCTGTATGTACAGCCGCTCCCCATCACTGGCATCACCACCTGAGCCACCTTCCGTCAGATCAGTAGTGGCATTAGATCTCGTGGCATGAGCCCTACTGTGTACTGTGCATGCGAGGGACCTAGGTTGTGCGCTCCTTATGAGATTTGCTGAAACCATCCCCCCTTACCCTTCCTCAGACCCCCATGATCGTCTGTGGAAAAACTGTCTTCCATGAAACTGGTCCCTGATGCCAAAAAGGTTGGGGACTGCCAGTTTAAATGACGACATTAGGAATTCAGAGAGAATAGAGCAGATGTGGGGAACACTGCCCTCCCCTTAAGTTAACGTCCTCGTGCTCTCTTTATTGCCACAGTTGTTCCCCGGACTTGCCGCCTTCATGCTTAGAATGGATGGTCTCCTTCCTTTCCACCGTCTGCACCACACAGGCTCTGAGAAGTCCTCTCTGCATGTCATTCTCCACCTAAAAAATCTTCATTGATTCCCCACTGTCCTGCCTCTGTATGTTGGTTCGTGTCGTCTCTCATTGCAGTCCCCTCCTGTCTTCTCCCCACGTTGTTACGTTGACCTCAAGCCTTGCTCTCCATGACACCCTCTGAGGCCACCAAACAAAGCCCATGGTTCATTTTTTAAAATTCATCCTACCTTTTTTTTTTTTTTTTGAGTACCTATCATGAGCCAGGCATTGTGCTAATGCCTGGGGAAACAAAAATAAGAAAGTCAAACTTCCCATCCTGGAGGGATTTACAGTCTAACAGAATAAGTAATAGCTACCATTTGGTTTGCACATACTATATACTAGGTATGGTACAAAGCCTTTACTACACTTTGCCATAAATTATCTTCATCTTAACATATAAGAGAAGTAATATAATCATGATTTTATTGATGATAAAACAGAGGCTCAGCAGGGCCAGATAATCCATCCACGGTCACTCAGGTGGCAATTAGCAGAGACAGGAATAAGAGTCTATAAAAACTTGCCCTGGTGTCCAGACTCCTGGGGGACACACTCCCTCTCACCACCCTCCTATCTCTCTCTCCTTCCCCCACCCCCTCTCTCCTGGGTGCTCTCACTCTTGCTTTCCCTTCCCTCCCCTTCCCTCTCTCTCTCTCCTCACTCTCCCCCTCCCCTTTCCTCTGAGCTCACAGCATTTGGCAATTAATCATGTATATATTTTCTCCTTGCATTTCCTTAACTTGTTATTTAAGTTTTTGTGTGCTTATATCCTATTTCTCCCAATTAGACTGTAAATGCCACGAGACAGAGGGAGTCCGGAATGGATGCAACAAGAATATCATGACTTGTGCAGAGTGGGTCTCATGTGTTTGTTCCAGTTACAACAGTTGGTGATGTCAACACCTCAGTACTTTATAGAGCTAGCAGGAGGTCATCCATGAGTTAAGTGCAGATCACCAACACTCTCAACAACTGTCAAACTTTTAAATCATGAGGACCATTTTATTATTAAAAACTGCAAATCTGTACCTAAGCAAAGTTAAGCTTTGCAATTGGTGGAGGAAATATTAATAATATTAATAATTATGTATTAGCATTATAAAAAAACTTCCATGGATTTAGCAATGCCTTTATGCAAATTTGCATTTTGTTAATCATAATTAGACATCTCTGTGCATTCAAAAAATAGTACGGGTAGGTATAAAACAGTATTTATGCAGTGTATAAATAATCCTTGCAAACCCAGGATTAAAATGTCTCATCTCCTCATGCAACCATGTCCCATAGATTAGGAACCACCAAGCTAGAGTTTGCTGGCCTTGAGCCAAGAGTGGACAGGGTGAAGACAGCTTCCCTTCTGAGTCCAGAATTCTTTCATGGGAAGGAATCTTAATTTAGGGCAATAAGTTGATGTTTATCTGTCTTCCCTCTTCAGTAAGAATACACAAGGGGGAGGGTCTCCACTGCTGATTATACAGCTTAATTACTGCAGGTGTGAATGGGATTAACAGTCCTAGATTCAGTGGGAAGAATCGAAACACAATTCAGGGAGTTCATTTCCAATGCCTTTTCTTCCCAGTCCAGGTCTCAGAGAAATATAAACTAACAGGAGTTCTGTCAAACCTAGATGTGTGCAAACTGTCAACTGATAACAGAATACTGGCCATGAAATAGAAGAATTTTCTCCCCCATGCCCTTTGTCGAACCCTTTCTGTAACTCATCTTTGTTTTTTATTGAAAGTCAAGACTGTATGATCTGAGTAGATGTTTCTGAATGAGCCTGGAAGAAATCATGTGACACACAAAATATATGACTTACTGCATAACACAAAAAGGATATTCAGTATTCCCTTTATACATCTATCTACCTAATGCTTCCTTTAAGATGCCTAAGATCCAAGCTGGACGTGTTGGTTGGCACCTGTAATCCCAGGGACTTGGGAGACTGAGACAGAAGTTCAAGACCATCCTGGACAACACAGCAAGCTCTCGTCTCTAAAAAAAAAAAAAAATTTTTTTAAAAATATCTAAGATCCTTCCGCCATAACACTTTCAACTCTCAGGTAATACACGAAGGTAGAATCTAAGGAAGCAGCCTACAAATCAGTATTACCCCAAGAAAAAAACAGGCCTATACACAACCCACTGCAAATGCATCATAATGACTTTAACTGGCAAGCGATTTGGTTGAATTTAAAAAATAATAATGATCTGGATTCATTTAAATCTAAACAATCCAGAGTTTGTACCAATTCATTCTAGAGAAACGTGCACAATACTATCACCCTCATCCCAAAATATGTACAGAGATCTTATATGGCATCATGAAAAGTAACAATATTCTATTTTAAGGAATTAGGTACCTCTTATACTCTAAAGGTCAGATCTATAAATACTGTACTCTATTTGGGCTTCCAAGTTTTCCTCTGGTCTGAAGAACAGGCCTCCCGCTTGGAAAGTCCAGCCTCTAACCCAATGTCTGGCACATACAGGACATGGGAAAGATTTGTTGAATGAGTGAATGAATGAATAAATCAGATGCCAATGGCTTCAGCAAACAAATGTATAAGCACAGACATTTCATCCTCATTCAAGACAAACTCAGGCTGGGGCTCCAGGCTGACGGTGAGGAGCTGTGCATTTGAACAGTTGGTCATGGTCTTTACATCAAAAGTAGAAATAAAAAGGGCTTCTCCACCATTGTGTGTGCCTTTTCTATGATAAATAGTAAGTCAAGTCAAGGCAGGGGTGATTGATTCTGGAGAGTAGGATTTGTGGAGGAAGGTTTGTATGAGGAGCCCAAGGCAAGGCTAACCTGGGGTAGAGAAGGAAAGAAGACAGGAGAAATCGACACAGGAAAAACAGGAAGATGTGTGTGGGTGCACGTGCACATGCACACTCCATGAGTGCATAAAATAAAATATGCAAATATATATGGCTTTTATTTAATCCACAGATAAGCACTGAGATGCACCAGCTGCCAAAGAGATGTTCACACAACACGTCTTGGTCAAGTGATTAAAGAAGACCAACTCTGTCTGTGGGAAAGATGTTTTATCCTTTGAGCTCTATAACTTTATATCAAGCTGGGCCAACTCACACAAGGCACTAAGGAAAAAGGTGAAAAAAATAGTATTCTTTACCATTATGATTGCTGAAGTTAAAATATTAACAAGGAAGCTCTCTGTCCACTGGAACAGATACGAACTGGTTAACTTTAAAAAAAACATTCAAAAACAGACGATATTAAGTGTATGGTGTTAGAATTAGGGTAGTGGTTACCTTGGCTGGGTAGGGAGTGACCTGGAAGGGCCAAAAGGGGGCTTCTGGGGTAACAGTAATGTTTTCTTTCTTTCTTTCTCTCTTTCTTTCTTTCCTTTTTCTTTTTCTCTTTCTATTTCCTTTCTTTCCTTTCTTTCTTTTTTGTTCCCCAGGCTGGTCTCAAACTCCTGGGCTCAAGTGATCCTTTCCCCTCAGCTTCCCAAGTAGCCGGGACTACAGGTGCATACTACCATGCCTGGCTAATGTTTTATTTCTTGACCTGAGGACATGGTGCATCCATGAGTGTGAAAATTTGTCCCACTATATATTTATGATTTATATATATTTCTATATGTATGTTATACTCCAATGAAAAGTTTACTTTAAATACCTGTATGGAAACTTCAAGGCTATTTCATTGGCAATTGAATCTATATAAAAGCATAAGCAATTTCAAAACATACTTTCTTTAAAGAATGTGGCTGATGGATAGAATACTAGCAATGAAGAGAAAGAGTGCCTAATCATGGCCCAAGTGTTTGGAGCTTCCCAGAGGGGTGAGAAATTAGTCCTACATAATTAAAGGAAATACTGGGCTATGCTTACTACAGAGCCACAACCAATCGGCCAGATAAAATCTAGGCCCTCTGCGGGTCATGCAGTCGTCTAGCCTCTACTTTCCTAATTGTTTTTGTCTCTGGTATTACTAAAGGCCTTACTAATCTGCTGGTAAACAACGAATACGGATTAGGGGTCATTAACCAAGGTCATGGGTCACCTAATAGTGATGGCTCAATGAGTAGTTTCTACCGTAGTCCTTGATGGAACAGCAGGGCGACCAGGTCTGTTACGGCTGTGTCACAACCTTATTCCCACTCAGGAGGAAATGTTCCTCCCTCTCACTTTCCGCCTCGCTCTTGGTGGATGAAGAAGGCAAGCACAACATGGGACCACAGGGTCCTGCCTTCTAACCTAGTCAGACTCCGGCTCTGCCTTTCCCATGAGGTTCTCCACCCAGCGGTCACCTCTTCCGCTGACATGAGTGGACAGGACGGTGAGAGCTCTTAGTTCCCAAGCTTCTCACCATCAATATCCACCCCTTCTCCTTGTTTTCTCCAACCTCAAAAATTGAGAGAAGTGAACAGTAGTTTCTTTTTATGAAAAGACAACCCCCAAAAGGATTTTTATCATTTTTCATATTCAACGTTGAAAATCTGACAGCGTCATGGGATGATGTGGTGGGATTTTCAGTGCAGTGTATCAGCGTTCTACAAGCGCATCAGCCTTCTACTTCAAGCGGGACAGTTCCATCTCTATCCCTATTAAATATTAGGATTCTGTGCAAGATTTCATGAATAAAAAGGAGCTTTGGTACTTTCATGAAGTTTGAAAACAGAGTCCCAGCATCTTAGAGGTACCAAGAGTTACAATGTCCAGGCAGCCAGCTCTGCAAAGGTTCTTGCAGGGCTGTCCCCAAAGACACCCAGGCATTCCCCATCTTGGCCACAGCCTCTGCCAAGATGCCCAGGAAAAAGGACAGTTCAGCTCAAGAGGCAATACTGGAAAGATCAGCATGCAAACATGCTCCTGCAAATGTTGAAACTGATCTGAAAACATATAAACAAAAAAAGCAGGGCTGGCAAAAAGGCTCACGCCTGCAGTCCCAGCTACTCCAAAGGCTGAGGCAGGAGGATCGCTTGAGCTCAGGAGTTGGAGGCTGCAGTAAGAGTGAACTATGATCACTGCACTGCAGCCTGGGTGACAGAGTGAGACACTGTCACTAAAAAAAAAAAAAAATACAAGATAGTGCAAACAAAAGAAAAATGGGAAGCAAAACTGTTAAAAAAGATTCACCTGCGGAAAATGGAGATGCTAAAACCAGAAGAGGCCAGCCTCTGATGAAGCAGGAGAGAAAGAAGCCAAATTTGATTAACATCCTAGACGGAGTCTCATAGATAACTTCAGTATCGCTTTCTTGTAGAAGCCAGACGAATGGTCTTATCAACTATTTGGTAAATGCATGTTTTTAATAGTTCTACAAACATGCTTGTAAGAAGCAGGAAACCTGCTTTAAAAACAATCCTTTAAAAACATTTTTTTATAAGTGTAAATAATTCTTTTAAGAAGTGAGTTCATGGGCTGGTTGTATATTTTTCAATATAACCAGAATAAGTGGAAATCAAATTAAGGGAGACTTTTACTACAGGCTGGGGATGGGATGGTGGCAGAAAATGTGTTGGCGGTTTTTAATGTCCTATAACAAGAAGCATAATTAAATAGCAATCTGAAGTCATAATCGTGCATTTAACTTGTCGTAAACATTTTCTATTACTTAACTTTATTCCTTTGTATTTTAGTAAAATTATTTACTCTGGGCTTCCCCTGATAGAATTGAGTGCCCTCTGTGACATCTTTGATCCTGGCAGCACGGTTTTTCCTAATAACTCTATCAATGTGCTGTGAAAGACTGAACATTTTTTAAAATTTATTTATTTATTTATTTTTAAGACAAAGTCTCACTCTCTTCCACAGGCTAGAGTGCTGTGGCATCAGCCTAGCTCATGGCAACCTCAAATTTCTGGGCTCAAGCGATCCTCCTGCCTCAGCCTCCCCAGTAGCTAGGACCACAGGGACGCACCACCATGTCCAGCTAATTTTCCTATTTTTAGTAAATATGGGGTCTTGCTCTTGCTTAAGCTGGTCTTGAACTCATGAGCTCAAGTGATCCTCTCTCCTCAGCCTCCCAGAGAGCTAGGATTACAGGCGTGAGCCACCACTCCCAGCCAAGACTGGACATTTTTGAGCATGTAGTATGTATGATATTAAATCATGAATTGGTCAAATTTTAGACCCAAGAAATTATCAGTGTTTTAAGATAACAGCATTTAAGAACCTCTTTTTAAGAACAATTTGTCTCCAAATTTTAAACTGGAAAGTCAGTAGAATAACCGTTTGGAAAAGAATTGTAATTGTGCAGCTTTTTATATTTTCAGTACTCGCATTAAGAACTACATACAAATGGATCATTATATCTATGTACTGATCACCAAACAAAAGCTGGTAAAATATCAAGGAAGAAAAAAATCAAAAAACACTAGGTGTGGTAGAAAGAGCACTGGATTATAAGGAGGTGGACAGGACTCCCGACCCAGAGGTTATGTGACTTATCTGCCATTGCACAGCAAATGTCACATGGCAAAGCCAAGACTTGTCCCATGCCTCCAGATTCTCAGCCCTGCTGTTGCCATTTCCGACACAGCATCTCACAGGTAACTCATCGCCCCACAGCCATGCGCAGCTTGCAAGGTCTAAGAGCACAGAAATGGGTTCAACTCTATTCCCATTCACTAGGTTGCCTATGGCAATGATTCCCAATACTCGCTGTGTATCAGATCATCTGAAGGAGCACAGATCCCTCTTCCAAAGATTCTGACTCATTTGTCCTGGGGTGGAGCCCAGGCAATTTAATTTATTAAAAAATCTCCCCAGATGATTCTAACATGCAGAGAAGTCGATGAGAATCATTGCTTTTTGGCACTGGTTCTCAACCATGGCTGAACACTGGAATCACTCAGGGAGCTTTAAAAGCTACCTGGTCTGAGTCCCATGCTCAGAGATGCTGAATCACCTGGTCTGGGTGCAGCCCGGGCACTGGCCTTTGCAGAAGCTTCCCAGGTGATGCTAATGTGCAGCCAGGAATGAGAACCATTGCTCATAGGTTCCCCAAACCACCGCTCTTTAGTCTAAAACCATCTCCCAGGGAAGGGCCTGATCATCTGATCATTGGTGTTCTGAAAATGCCAGTGCTGTCAGTGTTCAATAAATGTTTGTTGAAATAATTGCCTAATGAAGATCAATGCTAATAGATGAGAAGAAAAAGACACACTTAAGAAATAATGAGCATCTAATATGAAAATGTCCTGAGGGTATATGACATAGTTAAGCAAATATTATGATAATACACAGATTGTTTTATGCACACACAAGTGGCCCTCTTAGGTAGTAGAAGCTACTATCCCGAACCTGGGATATCATTATCCCCAAGGACATTGTGACTGATAGTGGGAATGAGCAAATGCTACCTACCTTAACGATACCTACCTCAGGTGGAATCATTCTTTACCAAGTCTAATGGCAATCTCAGCACAAGGCATCCAGAGTGCAGGAAAATTCTCTTACCAAATGCTGTGTCCAGTATATAATGGAGGATACAACCCACCAACGGGAATTCACACCATTGAAGAGCCATTTTCCTTAATGGATAAGAGCCAACTAGAAAAGAAAAATGATTTCCCCTTTTAACATTATTTAAAAAGAATTTTAAATGAGTAAAATACCAAAGCTGTCTATGCTACATAATCCCACATTTGTGAGAAACATGACCAGGAAGAAATTTACCAAACTATGAATAGGGCCAATCTTTGGGTGGTGAAATTATAGTAATTTTTCTTTTCTCCTTTATACTTTTATGTTTTCTGAATTTTCTATCAAGTGAAGGTATTAGTTTTGAATGAGAAAAAACACACCATTCGTTTTTAAAAATTTAATTATACTGAAGCTTGGGGAATGATTGTCAAAGGTATTTCTAAATCTGTTGGCACTTAGGGGAGGAGGAGCAGGTTTGTCTTACAGTTTGAAAGCTCAGCAGGTCCATCTGTGCTTTCCCAAGCAGACTGGGATTTTGCAAGCCCGCTGTGGAGCTTGCCAGTCTCAGCAAAGTTGGTGTTAAGTGACCAATAACGATGAAGCTCCCAGTAACCTCCGTCTGTTTGCTAGCTTGATTCAGGATACAAACTCCTGGGTACTGATACTTGACTAAAGTTGGTCTCAATGTTGGTAAATCTATTCGGTTTGAAAGTCAGACGCAAATGGTACACGGATGCGTCTTTTAGAGAAATTCTAGCTGAGTTCATGTGCTTGGCTTACTTGAGAAGCCCAGTGAGTGAAATAGACCAGTGGGAGCTCCGAAATGAAACCTCAGATTCAGCAGCGAGGTCCTCTTATCTCTGGCGACAAGGCTCCCCTTCCTCAGAATCTCCCACCTTTTCATAACCATCTGTGACTGCTTTTCAAAAACTCTGATGCTCTGTCTCCTTTTGCCAGGAATTTCTTCCTCTTCTTTCCTGGATTTTCTGACTTCCTCTGTTGCCGCACACAGATGCTCTTCCTTCAGTGCTTTCCTGAAACAAAACTTTCCCTCCTACTATCTATCCTCCACCCCCGATACCCCTCAACACCCCTCACGATCCTGCAATAGCCTTCCTGTCTCACTGCCATCAGAAAACCTTACAGTCGGGAAGTTTTATTTTCTGTTTAACTTTAATGCCATCTGTCATAAATTGAATTGCAAACAACCTGAGAGGAAGAACCACTTACTCAACCTTGTGTTCCTCCAAAGGCGCGCAGCTGCAGGAGGCTGCAGTACGTTTGTCAAACAAGTGAGTTCCTCTCACAGAGCAGTAGTAGCACTTTGTCATGGTTCCATACGTTTATTTACACAAGCCACTTTCAAGGCACCTGAGCCTTGCAGCTTCAAATGGGATCCTCGGCTGTACTTTGGAATCATATAGGAAATTCTAGAAGTCCCGATACCCAGGCTCCAGCCCTCCTTCCCTGTCCCGGCTTAATCAGTCCAGGTGGAGCCCCAGCAATAGGATTCTTACAGGTGCCCCAGGGTGTAGACAGGGGTGACAGCCCCTGGGAGTGTCAGCGCTTGAGCTCTCCAGAACTTCCACAATAGTGTTTTGTAAGCTCAGTGTCTCACCTCTATTGTGATTTCGCTCCTCTTTCCTGTATTACTTCTCATCTTCCATAAAAGTATCATTCATTTCCATTTGTCAATAGATGTTTATTGAGCTTCTAGGATTTGCACAAACATAAAACCTGTTTTTAAACTTTCTTTTGCAGTAAATAATCTAAATTCTCTTTCTTGGCCTCTTCCTTCACTTAACCTATTTTCTAATTTTGCAAGCACTCTTTGGTGTCAGTATGATTTTGGCTTGTCATTTCTAGAGTAGAAGAAATGAAAATTAGGCCAAGTGCGGTGGCTCACACCTGTAATCCTAGCACTCTGGGAGGCGGAGGTGGGTGGATTGTTTGAGTTCAGGAATTCGAGACCAGCCTGAGCAAGAGCCAGACCCCATCTTTACTAAACATAGAAAGAAATTAGCCGGACGACTAAAAAAATATATAGAAAAAATTAGCTGGGCATGGTGGCGCATACCTGTAGTCCCAGCTACTTGGAAGGCTGAGGCAGTAGGATTGCTTGAGCCCAGGAGTTCGAAGTTGCTGTGAGCTAGGCTGATGTCATGGCACTCTAGCCCAGGCAACACAAAAAGACTCTGTCCAAAAAAAAAAAAAAAAAAAAAAAAAAAACAAAGAAAAGAAAAGAAAATTAACTACGTTTTGACAAGTTTTAAAACAACCTACAGATTATTTTAATTTTAATCGTACAAAAGTTGATTATATTTAAAAGTAAATAGACCTTGTTCTTTAACCTTGATAAATATACCGTATTCTACTTTATCATTCTAATTGTAACAGTTGAAACTTCTAGAGGGCTTGCAATGCCCTGGCATGTGCTAAATGTTTCATGTGTATTATCTCATTTAATCCACCCAATAACGCTAGGAGGTACATTGCATTGTTATCCTTATTTTTTCGGATGAAAAAACAGCAACACAAAAAAATTCAGTAACTTCCCCAAGGCCACACAACTTATTTCCTGAAGACAGGAGCCAAACCGAATCACTCAGACACAGAACATGCTGGAACTATTCTACTTTGTTCTATTGAGGATGGTGTTCCAGGAACACATGATGGTGTACTTTAGGATTCCAGGGCATAGAGGAACCTCTTATTGTTTCATAGTTCTCCACAGATCATTTAGTGCAGTTTTTCCAAACCCTTTTCTCACTTTAATCTGTGTCCATAAAACTGTTTCCCAGGGGTTACCCGCTGTGAAGTTTAAGAGGGTTTCATGTTTGGACAAATTCCTTCTGAATGTTAAGCAAGATAGGAGACAAGTTCTGACTAATACGGTGAAGGTGCAAATAAAGAAGCCTTGATATTTTATAAAGGAATTCTCCCCTCCACACACAAAATCCAGTTTCAAATGTATCTCTGTTGCAAAAAGAGAATAAATAAATGTAATAAAAGTAGCCCTTGGTGAGCAGTTTGTGTGTGTGTGTGTGTGAGAGAGAGAGAATATAAAGGCAAGAAAGTTAAGAAATGTCAAATAGTGTACAAAAGGCATCTTCTTCTTTCTGGGCTTCTCTGTTTTAATAGCTTCTTTCTTTCATCTTTCCCTCAGTGAAGAGGAAACGATTTCTTTCAGTTTTTCTGGTTGTTCTAGACCAGGCTCTCTCAACTTCAGCGCTGTGGACATTTTGGGCCAGGTAATTCTTTGTGAGGGAGGTCTGTCCTGTAGACTGCCGGATTTTCCATAGGCTCCCTGGCCTCCACCCACTAGATACAGCAGTGCCCCGTTTCAGTGTGACAACCAAAACTGTCTCATCACATGTCCCCTGGGAAGTGGAGTGGGGAAGGGGTGAAACCACCCTCACTTGAGAGCCAGTGTTCTGGAAATATTCACTGGTGTTGCAACACCACATGTTCCCATTTTGCCATATTTCATCCCTAAATATTTCCTCAAAGCTCTCAAGACCACATATTAGGTCTTCCTAGTATTGCTTCTCTGTTTTTCTCCCTGTCCTTTCCTTTGGAGCCTTCATCAGATGAGCACCCCAGGCGACCTCCTGAAGGTCGCACGCTGGCGCTGCAGCTGCAAGCACGGAGATGGCTTTGGGGGTCCACGAGTCCCAGAGTGGGATCCTGGGGGATGCAGGTGTGCTCTACCGTCACCGCTGCCTTAGCTGTGACCTGGCTTGTTCCTGATGGCCTTGCTCTGGAGCTCACGTGGATGCTGTCCACTTCAGACATTATTTGGTAGTTCCTCATGGAAAACAAATGTCTAATCTTTGCTGGTGTTGATAAACATAAAACACCTCTGCCCCAAATGCAGTTTGCCTAAGGGCAAAGTGAGGCTCTGATATTTAGAATTGGCAGAAAAGACAGATTAAGAATGCACGCTAGTTCTGTGTAAGAGCTGACAGAAAAAAGAAAAGAAAAGAACGCTCACTAGAGATAGTAGCTTGTCTTTACTCTGCCTATGGGGGGGTCTTCATGATGGGTGTATTTACAGATGTGAATATGTATGGCAGAAAATTATTGTTTCCATTTTGGGGATCAAGTTTTTAAAAAAACAGTTGACCTTCAACCATGATGCCTGATGACCCGATAATAGCGACGGCGAACCTTCACTGAGCTCACGCCACGTGCCAGCACCGTGCCAAAGGCCTCACCTGCGCTGTCTCGTTCAAACCTTACAAGAGCCCTAAGCGGTGTGTGTCATTATCAGCTCCATTTTACAGATGACCGAAAGGCTCGGATTGCTCAAATCCAAGCTCGTTATTCGCATAAAGCCACGAAATAGGGACCCAAACCCAGGCAGTTTGTCCCCCAGGTTTTTGGTGGTTGTTGTTTTCAGGTTTTTTTGGGGGGGTGTTGTTTAGAACTTTTTTCAAATTGTGGTAAAATACACGTAACGTGAAATTTACCATCTTACCCGTTTTTAAGTGTGCGGGTGAGTGGCGGTGAGCACATCCACACTGTTGTGCTGCTGCCACCACCGTCCGCCGCTAGAACTTCTCCCCCTTGCAGAACTGGAACTCAGCCCCCATTCAACGACCACTCCCCTTTTCTCCCTCCCCCAACCCCTGGCAACCCCCGTGCTACTCTCTGTCTGTATGAATCCTACTACTTTGGGTACCTCATACGAGGGGAATCATACAGTATTTGTCCTTTCGTGACGTGCTTATTCCACTTAGCATAATGCCTTCAGGATTCATCCATGTTGTACCATGGGTCAGAATTTCCTTCCTTTTTAAGGCTGAATAATATTCCATTGTATGTACAGACCACGTTTCGTTCATTCGTTCATCCATTGATGGACACTTGAGTTGCTTCCACCATCTGGCTGTTGTGTACAAATATCTCTTCAAGACCCTACTTTCAGTTCTTTAGGGTATGTGCCCAGAGGTGGCATTGCTGGATCCTGTGGTAATTCTACATTTAATTTTTTTGAGAGACTGCTGTACTGATTTCCATGGCGGCTGGATATTACATTCCCACTAAGAATGCACAAGGGTTCCAATTTCTTCATATCCTCGCCAACAGTTGTTAATTTGTTTGTTTTTGCTTTAATAGTAACCATTCTTATGGGTGTGAGGGTGTGCCAAAGGTTTGGAAATTTAGTTATATATCAAGTCTTTCCCTTCTAAACCTTCTCCTCTTAATTGAATAGAGTTTTGCAAACACAAATACACACACACACACTCAATGGAAAGATCCTGATCATAGTCTGGCAGCTCATGAAGATCCCTGCCCATTACATTCCACGCTGCCCTCAGCTTGTCATTTCTTTAGCAAGTCGGTTAGGTGGTTGGTTGACAGGGTAAGAGTGGACAATGTAAAAGCACACTTCTCTCTCGAATGCTCGGCCTCCCAGATGTCAAAGCATGTTTCTTCCTCTGTTCTCTCTTTTTTCTACAATTTCAGGGGTCTTGTAAGGGGTCCTGAATTAAGAAAACACCATGAAAAGAAATAAATCGTGTTTCAGAAGAGACCAGCCTACTCCGATTCCATTCATTTTAATGGGGATGATCTTTCAGGAAACCTGTTGTGACTTGATCAAGGACTCTTGGTGTAGGCAGATTCTCCACCTGGCATTCAGGACTTGAACACAAGGTGTGGCTGCCCAGGCAGGGAGGGGTGACTCACACCTGCCGACAACTCAGCAGGGGCCCTGCCCAAGGTGAGTCCCTTTCTCCTCCTCCCTGTTTTCCCTCTGTCTGCTTCGCACTCCCAGGTCTGCCTTGCTTCCAGGCACCCTGGGAAACAGTGGTTGAAATAACGTGGTGATGAGTCATCACCACCTGACCAAAAGCTCTAAATTGACTCTTGGCGGCCCAAGGCCCAAGTTCCCCAACTCACAGGCACTACGACAGTTTCAGAACAGCTTCTAGTTCCGCAGCGTCTTGCTCGGAAGCTGGACAGAAGCCAGCTTTGATCAGGATGCCGATGCGCTGATGCGGCAAGCCAGTGCGGTTAATTAGGCTTGGGGCGTGTCCTGAAGATTTAAAAAAAAATCACTCAGTGTTGGAATCATAGACTTGTAGTGTTTTAGGGCTGAAGGGGATTTTAGATACACAATATGACAGAATTTCATGATTAAAATAATATGCAGTATTGATCCTGTCCGGCGTACTGGAACTGGCCCTCATTGGCTCACTAGAGCCGATGGTTTAATTTTCAGAAAATTCTTGAGATGGTTGACTTCACAGTGGTAGTTGGAATCAGGCCTTTGGTGGGATTATTTACACCATAGAAATCGACAAACACCACAAATCTGGGCTTCTCTCTCCTGGCTCTTCACCAAGTACTGGCTGATAAAAGACGGACTGGCACGTCATTGATCTTATCCAAACCCTCCATTTATAGATGAGAAAACTGAGGCCCAGAGAGAGGGAATGACTTACCTATGGCCATACTGTTAATTAGTGACAGCATTTAGAGCCCAGATCTTTTGCATCCTATCTCAGTGAGTGGATATCTAAAGCATTGCCTTGTCACCCAGGCCCACATCCTGTCCAAAAATAGAACCACGAGGATGTTATTGCCATGTCTACAGGGAGCGAGGGACAAATAGTTCTTCTGATAACAGGTTCTCAAGGGAAGAGGTTGCTCACTAATAGACCCATCCTGGAATTCCCGCTAATAGTACGAGCTGAGTATTGAGCAATATTTGTATTATACTCAGGTGGAACACGGCAGGCAGACTCAGACACAAGCATGTAGTTGTAACATCCTCAACAACAAGAGTCTTGATTGCCCTTGAGGAAAAAGTGGAATATCTCGTCGTAGACTTGGGGAAGTGACGTGGCTACAAGTAGGAAGAAACTAAGACGAGTAGACTGAAAATCCATCGTTCAGGACAGGTTATCAGAATAGCTCTGTTGTCTCTTGTGATCATTGTGGGTCCAAAATCAAAGCAAATGGCCTCTGAGGCTTGCGCTTCTTCCCCGCAGTGTGATCTCTCTGTACTTGTGCAGCTGAGCTCAAAGCTCTGGTCTAGGGCTTTTGTAGGAGGGCAAAAGGACAAAAGTTGAGAAATCATGGCCAGCTGTAAGTCAGAGGCGCAGGCGAGGAGAGGGCGGATGGAGGAGATGGGAACCCAGACTGGAGGGCGCATTCCAGACGGGCACAAGAGCAGACCCTTGGAAAGGCAGAGGGGCAGCTCCCACCCCACACAGGACAGGGGCCTGGGAGGGACGGTGTGGCCTCTGCTTCTGTGTGCTGGTGAGACCAGAGCAAGGACCGCAGCGGCCACCGTCATGGGATGAGAGAGAAAGAAGGAATGGGCCGATTGTCTCCAGCTGTCTGTCCCTATCCTCCGCTCACGCTGTAACCCTTTGCGGTTGGTCTGGTCCAACCTGCCCGACGACCAATGCACTTTTGCCAAAAGCCAGTGGTGTCCTTCTCATCCTTTCCCTGAGGCTCACTCTCAGCCCGGCCTCCTCCACTCCTGCAGGGTTGGGGACACCTGCCTGTGTGGGAGAACACCACCTCCTTTCTCCCCGGCACCCCCGCCTGAGCCTCACGGTGCTGATCTTGACTGGCTTGCGGTGCCTGTAGCTCTCTAACCTCCCATTGTCCTCTTGGCCCTGCTTGAGTCACGGTCTTGTCAGGAGAGTGACTGACCAGGACGAAGGGTCACTTACGCTGGCCAAAGGAACAGAGAAGCCAGGACCTGGACAGGCCACTGTCCCATCCAGATTCAAATTCCAGATGTAAAGGCAGGTGCCCCTGTGTGAGAGGTGGAAGGAAGCCGCCAAGTGGAAGCCACCAACCCCCTGGAAGGAGGGAGCCTAGGACAAGCCACCTTTGGGCTGGGGTGTGGAGAGCTCTGCTCCCCCTGGAGGGAGCCCCGTGAAGCAACCAGGCTGTGCAGGCCTTAGAACCATATATCTTGCGAATCTGGTATTTAGTGTATTCTCTTTTGTTCTCTATTAGTGCTATTTACAAGGTCTTTTTAAAAGTGTCCAGTGTGTCACAGAGACAGAAAGGGGAAAAAAGAGGGAAAGGGTTGGACCTACTCTTTGGCCAAAATACTAAAGAAGAGGCAGCATGCTAAATAGTAAGGTCCTGGGTTTTGAAGTGATTTTTCACTTATGCCACCCTCTCTTTGAAATTCCTCTTCCAGACTTCTGAACCTCTGCATTGCCCTGATTCTCCTCCTACATCGTCTTGGTCACCTTGGATGCCTCCCCTCCTCCCACCCCGTAAAGACACTGTTTCGCAAGGCTGTGTCCTCCGCAGTCTCCCTGTCTCTTCACTCTGCCCTCCACAGCTCGGCCGTTGTCAAGACTTCAGCGGTAACCTCATGTGGATGATCCCAAACCTAGCGCCGACTTTTCTCCAAACACATTTGCCGACCTTCTCCTGGACTGCGCTGCCTGGATAGGCCATTGTCGTCTCACCCCAGGATTCCCCAAACTGAATTTATTTCTTTCACTCCAAGTTCAAAAATTGCTAGGTGGTCATGAACCACTTCCCCACCCTCTAGCCTCACCTGTAGTTATCAGTCAACTCCACACGCCCTAGTCTCTTTTCACTGTCCTCTTCTTTCCAATACCTGGGTCCCCACCCAATCCAAGGGCCCATTACTTCTTCCCTGTATTCTTGCAAAATCCACTAACTGGTCCCCCTACTCCCAGTCTCTCCCGATTCTAAGTCAACCGAGATCAGCCCTGACCCATGTCTGTCAGCGAGCCCAGTCACGGGGTTCTACTTCTCCACCTGAAACACCTTGCTCCTCCGGCCTCTCAAAGCCGCACATGGTGGTGCACCTTGGCCAAACCTATCCCTGGGGCTCCCTGAACACAACCTCAGGCTTCCCTCCCTGTGACTTCCTCTAGAAGGCTCTCCATGCAGTTTCACCTTCAGAAAGTTCCTTTATCCTCATCCAAAGCCCCTTTTAAAAGACACGGCCCCCTTGGAGCCTTTGTTGACACCTTGGCCAGGTGACCTGCCTTACATGCTTGGTTAGGGCCATTTAATCTCTTCTGCCCCGTACGACTGTGATGCCGATGCTTATTTTCTTGCCTGTGCCTTCCTTTTCCCCAACTGCCGGGAATGCCATGATCTCTTGGTTTTTCATACCATAAACTTAGAAATGGTTCTAAATTCCTTCCTTTCCTTCAGCCCGCATTCAGATAGTCTCAACTCTGCCTCTGAAATCTCCTTTGTTTTGAGACAGAGTCTCGCTCTGTCACCCTGGGTAGGATGCAGTTGTAGCTCACTGCAACCTCAAACTCCTAAGCTCAAGCGATTCTCTTGCCTCAGCCTCCCAAGTAGCTGGGACTACAGACACATGCCACAATACCCAGCTAATTTTTCTATTTTCAGTAGAGATGGGGTCTTGTTCTTGCTCAGGCTGGTCTCGAACTCCTGAGCTCAAGCGATCCTCCTGCCTCAGCCTCCCAGAGTGCTAGGATTACAGGCATGAGCCACCGTGCCCGGCTCTGAAATCGCCTCTCGGCCTCCTTCTGTTTGGTCTCCCTCAGCTGGCCACGCTCATCCAGGGAGCTGGGGCAGGATTTTCTACATGGCAACCTCCAGTCTCCTCCATGCTCTCTCATGACCTACGTGCCTCAGGAATGTTAGTCAGCTTTTCCAAGCCTCAGTTTCCTCACCTGCAAAAGGCGATTTAAAAAAAAAAACACTCTCAAAATTTATATATACATATATATACAGGTTGAGTATCCCTTATCTGAAATACTTGGGACCATAGCTGTTTTGGATTTCAGATATTTTCAAATTTTGGGATCTTTGCATATACATACGGGCATATTTCATTTTATTATGCTTCACAAATATTGCGATTTCCACAAATCGAAGGGCTGTGGGAACCCTGCGTGCGGCAGGTCTATCAGTGTTTCATGTCTCTGTGTCACATTTTGGTGATTCTCACAGTGTTTCAAACTTTTCGGTTATTATTGTATCTGTTACGATGATCGCTGATCAGTGATCTTTGATGTCACTACTGTCCTTGTTTTGGGGCACCACAAACCTCGCCCATATAGACGTTATCCTAATTGCTTGATGTTGCGTGTGTTCTGACCTGTTCCACCTACCGGCCATTCCCCCTCCCTCTCCTCGGGCCTACCAATTCCTCGAGACACAGCAGTAGTGAAAGTAGGCCAGTTAAAAACTCTACAGTGGCCTCTAAGTGTTCAAGTGAAAGGAAGAGTTGCAGGTCTCTCACCTTAAATCAAAAGCTAGAAATGATTACGCTTAGTGACTGTTTTGTGAAAGGGCTTTATATGCAAAGCGGCCCCCAAATGCTAAAGGAGCCAAGAAAACGAAGAACAAGGCAGGCAAATCCAGGTTGTGGGTAAAGGGTGTGTTATTGGGGAATTGACACACAGAAGCATGGTCCTGGGCGGCCTCAAGACAGGTAGATCTCTGACCTGTTGCTCCCAGACCCAGGGCTTATAGAGCATAGGGATGGGGCACGTGCTCCGGCAAGACAATTAAAGACAACTTCCAAAAACAGGCGGGAATGCCGTATGTGCCGTAGCCTGTAACCTGTGTGATAACGTGAAGGTTGATTGACATGTTCTTGCACTAAGGCCAGTAAATTAAGTAGGAATCAGGAGGCCATTCCTCGGATTGGGGCTAATCAGATGTCAACAAGGTGGATTAGCATCAAAGATGGAATCACTTTTGTCTCCACGGTGAGGAAGGCTGACAGCTGGGCCCCTTGCATCAGAAAGTTAGCCAAGTTCTGAAATGCAAAGGAAAAGTTCTTGTAGGAAATTAGAAGTGCTACTCCAGTGAACACAAATGATAAGACAGCAAAACAGTCTTATTGCTGACAGAAGATCAAACCAGCCCCAAGATTCCCTTAAACCAAAGCCTAATTCAGAGCAAGGCCCTAACTCTCTTTAATTCTATTATATGAGGGCTGAGAGAGGTGAGGAAGCTGCACAAGAAAAGTTTGAAGCTAGCAGAGGTTGGTTCGTGAGTTTTAAGAGAAGAAGCCATTTCCATAGCCTCCAAGTGCCAGGTGAAGCGTCAGGGGCTGATGGAGAAGCTGCGGCAAGTTATCAGAGGATCTAGCTGAGATCCATGATGAAGGCGGCTTCACCAAACAACAGATCTTCAATGTAGGTGAACAGCCTTCTACTGGAAGAAGAGGCCATCTAGGACTTTCATAGCCAGAGAGGAGAAGTCAACGCCTGGCTTCAAAGCTTCAAAGGACAGACTGACTCTCTTGTTAGGGGCTAATGCAGCTGGTGACTTTAAGGTGAAGCCAGTGCTCACTTACCATTCTGAAAATCCTAGGGCCCTTAAGAATTATGCTAAATCTACTCCGCCTGTGCTCTATAGATGGAACAACGAAGCCTGGGTGACGGTACTGCCGTTTACAGCATGATTTACTAAACAGTTGGAGCCCACTGTTGAAACCTATTGTTCAGAACAGAAGGTTCTTTTCAAAATATTATTGATCATTGACAACACACCTGGTGACCCAAGAGCTCTAAAGGAGAGGTCTAAGGAGATGAATGCTGTTTTCATGCCTACTGATACAACATCTGTTCTGCAGCTCATAAATCAAGGAGCAATTTCAACTTTCAAGTCTTATCATTTAGGAAATACGTTTTATTAGGCTATAGCTGCCATAGACAGTGATCCCTCTTGTGAATATGGGCAGAGTAAAGTGAAAACCTTTTGGAAAGGATTCACCATTCTAGATGCCATTAAGAGCATTTGTGCTTCATGGGAGGAGGTCAAATATCAACATGACAGGAATTTGGAAGAAGTTGATTCCAATATACATATACCCAACAGAGAGAGAAACTACCATGTATGATACGTATTCATGAAATTATAAATTTATGATTTTTTTGCTTGAATTAATAAAATAGCTTTCTAACTGGTCCCTGGCTGTTGTGACACATGAATAAAATCCAGTGCTCTACAAAAGGCACATATAATCCTATATATAACTTTTCTTTTAATGGTAATAAAACAGAATGTGCTTTTGAATAAAATTTTGGGGGGCGGGAGTGATTTCTCAGCTCTGCCTGTCAGGCCATCCACACGTGGCCCACCCGGCCCTGACTGCATCTCCTGCCGCCGTGATGCACCCCTTTTACCCAGACAGCAGTGCACGGGGTCCCCCCCGACCCCTGCGGCGCGTCCTCCCACACACCCTTCCAGGCGCGAGCCTCTCACGTGCGCACATGCGGTTCTTGCTGCCTCCGCCTCCCCGGCCCCACCTGCACCGCACTCTCTAGCGCTTCCTGCATTCGCCAGCTCCCTGTCACTCCTCAAGACACAACTCAACTGTCACCGCCTCTGAAAGGCCTCCCTGGCCCTCCCAGGCTGATGAGCAGGCCCTCTCTTTGTTCCAGCTGCTCCCAGCGCTCAGCGTTTGCCGTTCCTACGGCTGACTTGCCAGGCTGTCCTCCCTGCTGGACTCTGGGTCCCTGCCTTGCTGGACTTTGTGTCCCCAGTGCTTAGCTCTGGATTTAAAATGTATAGACGGATCAGAGTTTTGTACTGAATAATTGAACGAAAGAGTGAGTGCCCCAGATATTCTATCCGTATCCACCTATCCATGTATTGGGAGGGAGGGAGGGAGGGAGAGAGAAATATACATAATTAAAGACTGGGATTAAATCTGAGTTATATTTCCTCCAACATCTGCTACTTGGTCTTACACTAAATAACTTCTCAATAAATACTTGGCTGTTCACAGAATGGCAGGGAGGCCAGGAGGGCGAAAGCACAGCGAGTGGCAGGGACGAGAGGCTGAACTGTGGGGTCAGATCAGGACCAGAGCCTTGAGGAGCGTGGGCTTCGCTGCAAGTGGAAAAGGGGCTCTTGGAGGGACTGAAGCGGGAGATGATCAGATCTCTGTTCTATAAAAGGCCACACACAAATGCCCCTTATTGTATGATTTCAGTTATGGAAAATATTTATCACTCTCAGGACCCTCCCCAGGGAACTCTGGTTTTTAGCTTTCTCATCTCTGAGATGAGGATATAGCAGCTGACACTAGGGTCATTTTTGGGTCTGTTTTTTGATTCTTTGTTAATAAAATGTGACCATTAGGCTGGGCACGGTGGCTCACACCTGTAATCCTAGCACTCTGGGAGGCCGAGGTGGGAGGATCACTTGAGGTCAGGCGTTTGAAACCAGCCTGAGCAAGAGCAAGACCCCATCTCTTCTAAAAATAGAAAAAATTAGCCAGGCAACTAAAAATAGAAAAAATTAGTTGGGTGTGGTGGCAAGCTCCTATAGTCCTAGCTACGCGAGAGACTGAGGCAGGAGGATTGCTTGAGCCCAGGAGTTTGAGGTTGCTGTGAGCTGGGCTGATGCCCAGGCAACAGAATGAGACTTTGTCTCAAAAAAAAAAAAAAAAAAAAGTGACCATTCGGTAGGCTAAAGGAATAGAACCTCTATATAGCAATCCCAGGGAAGGCACTCACGGTTTCTCCATTTCAGTGGCACGGTGACACAGTGGGACCAACCCTAGCGGTGCAGATTCTTCCCTTGGGGTGAGCATTTACCATTGGAATGACTGTGAGAAAACTATGGAATTCTCTGGGCCTTTGTTTTTGTGTCTCTAAAATATAGGAGTTCTAGGAGGTGGTCTACGGTCCTTTCCATAGAAAACGTGTGTGCTAACTCACATTCACATTCTGAAGGCACCCTAGATCTTCCAATAAAATAGATTCACTCGTGTTATAGATTCTAGGAGTTTTTTTTTTTTTTTTTGAGACAGAGTCTGGCTCTGTTGCCCTGGCTAGAGTGAGTGCCGTGGCATCAGCCTAGCTCACAGCAACCTCAAACTCCTGGGCTCAAGCGATCCTACTGCCTCAGCCTCCCGAGAAGCTGGGACTACAGGCATGCGCCACCATGCCCGGCTAATTTTTTCTATATATTTTTAGTTGTCCGATTAATTTCTTTCTATTTTTAGTAGAGACAGGGTCTTGTTCTTGCTCAGGCTGGTCTCGAACTCCTGAGCTCAAACGATCCGCCAGCCTCGGCCTCCCAAAGTGCTAGGATTATAGGCATGAGCCTCCGCGCCCGGCCCAGATTCTAGGAGTTTTAATAAAATGGATGTCATGGACATTTTGCTGTTAAAAAGACGGAGGGAAGTACATGGAATACTAATCACATATTAAAAAGAATGTGGTAGATTTATAAATACTGAC
>CAUYSK010080363.1:0-39773 GCA_963575035.1 Avahi laniger | reverse complement strand
CCTGACATCCAATAGATGTTATTCTTATATGTACACTTATGTGTTGATCAGTTAATACCAATTTGATGGTGAGTACATGTGGTGCTTATTTTTCCATTCTTGGGTTACTTCACTTAGTAGAATGCGTTCCAGCTCTATCCGGGCGTATGCAAGATATGCTATATCACCATTGTTTCTTAAAGCTGAATAGTACTCCATGGTATACAAATACCACATTTTATTAATCCACTCATGTACTGATGGACATTTGGGTTGTTTCCACATCTTTGCAATTGTGAATTCTGCTGCTATAAACATTTGGGTGCAGGTGTCTTTCCTATACAATATCATTTGCTCTTTTGGGTAGATGCCCAGTAATGGGAGTTACTTTTAAGAGAGGAGACTAGAAAGGGTGAGGCTTGATCTAAGGGGACATTAGTCACATAGTTTCAGACATCTTAAGAAGGGATCTGTCAGCCCAAGCTGAACCTGCCCGGGTGGAGACAGCTGGACACAAATGCCAGATATAAACAATGACTTTGGCTGATGAATCAACCCCTAGTGGCTCTTTTGACATCACTGTTCCCTGTTTCTTCCTCCTGCACCTCCTGAAAATCAGCACATTTTCTGGCAAGAATGCTAGAGACAGAGAAAGAATTCTCACTTACCCTTGGGAATGTGCTCATATCTTACGCAGAAGCTTTGTCTAGTCCTAGTTCGAATGCCTCAGCTACATTAAAAGGGGGGAGGCTTGTCTAAGCCCTAAACAGTCACTGAAGAGTCTTTTTTTATCCTTGAAATATCAGACAAAACACTCAGCATAATACAAGCCTTTGGGTTGACATCTGATCATCCACCTGCCCAAGTAAGTAGGATTTTGCTTTGTGGCCTTTGTGTTGATTAGCAACATCTGAGCCAATGGAATCTGAATTTTAATGCCCTTATAGTTTAATTTAAGGGGCTCTTTAGAATTGGGGCAGAGCATAGGACACAGAGCCCCAGAGTAGAGTCAGAACTCTGGATAAGGGACATATGAAGGGAGCGGCCAACACTGCTGACTGTCCACCTGTTCATCACCTGTCCCTGCCCCGCTGAACTACACCTGATTGTGATCTGGGCATGCATGTGCCCAGCCTCAGGGTATGGCTCCTGATTGGGTGTGGATAATTACAGCTCTCCCATTTCCTAGTCCACGTGACCCAATAAAATATAGGAAGTTTCCAGAATGACTGTTCTTCTGCATCAAATAAATCCCCTCCCTTTTCTTCCTTGTTGGTGCACCATATGCTTTCTGGTAAGGATACAGCTATTGGCATATGATTCTTAGAACTCCTGTAGTCATCCTGGTACAATGAGTTTATAATCACAGAAACGAAACCCAACACACAGTGGATGCCAAGATGAGACAGCAGAGACAGAGACAGACAGAGACGGTACAGATAGAATTTCCTTTCATTTTTATGAGTCGTGCAAACAATGCATGCTCGTTGCCGAACACATGGGGGAATGCAAAACAGGAGAAGACATAAGCCATCTTATAAAACTTCATGATGTTAAGCGTTTTCTTTATTCCATTCTTGATCATTTAAAATTCACCTCTTAGTACATCCCTTCTCCAGCATAAAATAAAAGGGAACATACATAATCTTTAATTTCTCCCCTCTATTCTCCTCCAGTTCCCAAGTTAAAAAACGAAAACAGAGAAAGAAGAAAAATAAAACAAAACCCGTCAATTCTGTACTCAAGGAGTTTAATTTCAAATCCCTCTCCTATGGCTGGACTCCGATTCAGTGCTATTGCTTTGGTGCACAGACAAGGAGTGTTCCCAGAATGAATGAGCGGAACATCTCAATGTTGAGCCCCGATGGGGATGGCTTGTCTACACTCACAGAAAGTCACTTAATTGCTTATCTCTTGAGTCATAAGCACAATCTCTTTGGAGGATTGGTATGTTGAGGGAAGAGCTCTTTAAGGCCAAGATAATCTGGCTACAATGACAAGCAGACCTTCAAAAGGAACTAAATCACTGTGTGCTCTGAGAGTCATCTCTGAATAGTAATTAACGTGTGAGCAGAACGTTTTCAGGGACCCTGGCCGCCCGCACAAAGGAGGCAGCTCTGTGATGATAAAGAAGCCTTTCCCGCCAGTGCCGCTGATAATTAAGTGGCCTTGTCAGCAGGCTCAGATGTTTACTGATGCAGTGGGAAGATTTAATTGAAAAAATAAATAAATTTAGAAAAGAGAGTCAAAGAGTAGTAAGAATTGCCTTTAAAACTCCTTTGGTGTCAACAAACTTAAAAACATACTACTAAAAGAAGATACCCAATTATTTACTGAAAGCACCATTATAAAATGACAGAATCTTGACCTATTATTTTTGTGCATTTTTATAAATTATGTATGAACATTGTTGAATATTTGGGTTATGTACCTCTGAGGTTAGTAAGGATGGAGGTTGATTATTTAACTGAACCAACGGGGCACTAATGCAGTTGGAAGGGAAAGAGGCTCATTCGGTCAGAACACATTTTTTTTTCGTAGTGCTAACGGCTTGGTTATCAGAATAAATTGGGATGGGGCAGGAGACGTTAATAAGAATACATCCCTCTCTTCAACACAAGTGGATCTTGTGAGGTCTGCAATTAGCTCTTTTATTATAACAATATGTCTTGTATCAGGATCCTTATTCTTGTACATCCTAATTGTTGGGTAACAAGCAATATTACGCTTTAACTGCAGAAAAATGGCTTGAATCTAGGTAGTTGCAATGGCGGATTATGCGGTATCAGACAGGTGAGCCCAGGTTATCATGAAGTTGTGCAGAGCAGCGGCTAAAAATTTAGACCTGGGCATCAGCCTCCCTGCCTGTGTTCGACTGCCTTTGCCACTGTGCAACAAAGTGGCCAGCTCAGGAAGCCATGTTTGTTCATGTCTACCTTCCAGCATAATTTCACAAAGTCCCTGACTCTGCAAAGACATGCACCTCTCCGGAAAGATATTTTGAACACAAAACAGAACAAAGCACATGGCCCTTTATGTCTCTTGCTTGAGTCACAACATTTCTTGAAAGATAAATGACCTTGCCTTTTCCAACACATAAAATAACATCTGACGGGGTTGGTGGTTATACGTCTGTATCTACAGGTGGACTCTTACACGCAAACCTTAATGTGATTCTGCTGCAATGTAGCTTCTGAGAAAGTTCATATGATACTGCATGTACTGAATGCCCCCTCTATATAAACAGTGGGCTGAACCCCTGGGCCAGAGCAGTTTGGCAGAACCGCTCCCAGGCAGCAGGCCTCACTAAAAATAATTTAGTAATTTAAAGATGTTTCTTTGACCATAGAAACAAGAATCTGTAAGGATAATTACAGTCCTTACAAGTGGCAGCACGTTAGTGTTGGATCAAAAAGAGCATGTTTGTATGTGCATGGCTAAGTAATGATATACTATACAACTCCATAGTAATAAATGCCTAGAATTTGGTAAATATTGTGCCAAGAACTTCACCTGAACAAAAAAGCCACATTAATCTAAACAACTCAACAGTGTAAATATTCTTATTTTCCTCACTTACATATACACACATGGACTTAAATCCAGTATTTATTCATCTACCTGTTTATTAGGTAGGGAGTATCTACTGCACACAAAGCACTAAGGTGCTGAGGATACATTGCTAAGTAAATTACTCATGGTTCTCATCCTGTGGAGTGTTCAGTGTCACAGAGGAGAGGGCAATTAGTGACATAGTCAAACAAACAAATATGTCATTAAAGCCGCATTAAGAAGGAAAAGTTAAAACATTGAGAAAGCCCAAGAGGTTGAAACCCGATTGACGAAATCTGATTGTGTCTGCGAGGACAGGGAATGCAACATACTGAAGGAAATGGAAATTTGATCTAAGATCTCACTAAGATCTCAACAGGGCAAAAGGGGAACAGCATTCCAGGCAACGGGAATAGCAAGCACGTAGACTCTGAGGCTGCAGTAACACTGAAAGGGTGTCAGACCCAGCAGGAATTATCCTCATCATCATTTTATGAATGAAAAATCCGAGGTCCAGAGACATTCAGCCACATGCCTAAGATCTCGTGGCTTGTGATTGGCAAAGCCAGGGTTTGAAATCAAATATTTTGTGTTGAAATCCTTTGTTTTCCTTCCTCTAATTTATTAGGGCATTGGTTGCCACATTTTGTTTTTAGGTAGTTTAATAACTAAGATCACTTTGGGCTGTAAAAAAGAAAAACACAACTACAACAGTTTAAGCAAAAGTTGGGTTTGTCTTACTCATGTCACGGATGTGGTAAGACAAGGCTGCTTCTAGCTTTTTGCTTCATCTTTTGTCTTAGCTCGCAGATCCATGATAAAAATAGTTGTTTCACCTACACGCATTAAGGCCTTTTTCTTGATAGAGGGAAAAAAGAAAAAGAAAAAAGGGGAGACGTTTCATGGAAATTGAATCTATTCCCTCTTTTTATTCCTCAAAGAAACTAGATTGTTTCTAGAAACCCACACAATAGGTTTCCACTTATGGGGCTTGTTCCACAGCCACTCATAGCTGAAAAAGATGGAAAATTGCAAAGTATTGTTTCCATGTTGCAAAACGTCAGGACTTTGGAATAAGGACGAAGGTAGAGTGACATTTAGTGATAAGGGCATCTTACCAGAAGGAACAAATTGCAACTGGTTGTGGCAGGCATCTTCTTCAGGGGTACTTCTAAACCACTCATACCAGGTTCCATTCTTGTAGGGGTCATCGCTATTCAGAAGTTTGCAGGACGACACCAATGAATTCCCAGCGTTGGTGTGGAAAGGAAGCAGCAGTGGACTGAAAGCTCAGAAGAAACTCCCCATAGTTCATCACCTTTGGCACCTGCCAACACGTTGAATGGGTGTTATCGGATGACCCTCATATGTTTTGCCCTCTTTACTGTGTAGGTGTAGGTGCCTGATTCCAGACTGAGTTTCCTAGATTTCCCAGAGATTGGAGGGGCAGAGGCAGGGAAAAGCCAGGGCTTTTATCTTCTGTCCTCTTGGCCTCATGGGACATCTGTCACAATGTCCCTGTATGTCCTCCTACCTGTCTCCAACTCCCCTAGAGAGGCTCACATCGACTCCACCTCTGGATTCTGATAACACTGCATCTTCCCTCTGTCTCTCCAACTGAGGGGGTGCAGTGGCTTCCTCTTGTGCTAGCAGGGTTGATTGGATCCTCCTTGACCATTTTTCAAGGTCTAATGCGTTTTTCAAGATCTGTCAAAGTGGATGTCATTTTTTAACCCTCACTGGAGAGATGTTTCAACCATAACCTGCCCACAGGAACAATGTGATAACTGCTTGCTTCTCAACCGTTTGTGTGATTTGGAAACAGAGTTGTTTGATGTGTACATTCTTAACATGATGAATAGAATTTCAGAGATGCCAGAATAGAGAGAGATTGTGTAGCTGTTTGAAAGCCTGCCCATGCATTTATTTCCCCAGACAGACAAGCCTCGTGTGCTCTGACTGATGCATCTGCTACACATGGGAGGCAGGATGAAGCATACAGAGAATGGAAAAAAGAGAGCAGTGAAGTGTTGATTCAAAGGGATAAGAAATGTAAAATAAAAGGATTTTGCATTCTAAAAGCCCACATAAGGCTTGTAGGGCAAGGGCACTGGGGTGATTTTCTCAGTATTAACTGCCAGAAATTCTGCTTCAAGTTGCCCCTGAAATGAACTTTTTGCTTAAAAGGCAGAATATACATTTCCAGTCAAAGGGAAATCTTATATTCATGTCTGCTTTCCAAATGGGATCCTCAGAATAGAAGTTGGTTGCCTGTGCTGTAGGTCTGAATAATACTTCAGCTGTGGTGTGCTGGTAAGTGTTTAATAATTGGCTCTCCAGAGGGAACAGCCACTGGTTTATAGTGTTTCCCAATTTTCCTGGTGTGAATACTCCCACACTGGCCAATTTCAGACTATGAACATGACAGCACTGAGCTCAGAGTTGGGAAGAGATGCACAGTGGTCCAGCAGCATATAGTATCCCCATCTTTTGGATACTGTGGATGCAGATCAGATGGAAACAAACAACCTCAGTATCATAGATATTAGGAAAAGTTAATAAAATAATTAGGATTATTTATTAGTTTTGTTTTCAATGCACTTTATTGAATTGTAAGTCTCTATTCTTGTCAAGTGTCCAATTGTTATTTCCTAGGTAAGTCAGTTACTAAAAGTTATCAAAGG
The DNA here is from genome assembly GCA_963575035.1 of Avahi laniger. Lineage (NCBI taxonomy): Eukaryota > Metazoa > Chordata > Mammalia > Primates > Indriidae > Avahi > Avahi laniger. Next base: position 33,558 of record CAUYSK010080363.1, on the reverse strand, counting down.
GAAGAGCCTCTTCAGGCGTATATTTAGTCCAACTTGATGCTTGTAATATTGGTATTATATTTTTCATTTTTTATTAAATTTTGTTTCCAATTGTATAACTGTCTCCTTTGGTTCAATATCCATGTGGCATGCCCTCATGTCTTCCCAGGAATCCAAAGAATTATCTCTTTACCTTGTTTCTATGGGTCTGCTACTTTGAGTCACATCTTCTCATCAGCTTTGAAAACCTCTGGAAAACTCTAGGCTCTCCGGTGTCTGAAAACAGACCTGGGGGAATGTGCAACATGAAATGTTTCATAGAATGTTTTCTTGCATGATGACTAGGAGATCGTCAGAACTATCCTCCCCCTTGAAATGTTCTAAGTGTGCTAGAGGGTGTGAAATGGACCTGTTCAGCGAATGGGGTGAGGCTGGGTGACAAGTTGGGTCTCTATCATATTAATGTGTCACCATAATGTTCTTCTCTCTCCCAACCATGCCTCTTTGTGGTATCTCAGTTAAATGTGGTCCACAGTGAAGGGACTATTGTTCAGCAACAAGATTGTGCTTTTATTTCCAATTTGACTATTTATTTGAAGACTACAGATTGCGTCTTCCTCAAGTTTTCGATCAAATGAGCTCATTTGTTTCTTAGCCCTAATTGTACTCCAGGGCTGGAGACCAGAGGTCATGCTCTTCCCTTGTCAAAGGAGCAGAGCGCCATGCTCATGGTCTGCCAAACCTTCAGAGGGAGAACTGTGAACAGGCAGCATCACCATGATCTCTCTAGTTAGGAATTCAAAAAATCTGAACCAAACCCTTCCAAATTGGTTCATTCCAGTATATCTTCATATTTCACTCAATTCTTGCCAATTCTCAGAATCGAGGCATTATAATGAGTCTGGCTATCCCCAACAATCCATGTGTTGGCGTTCCTCAATACTAAAAGGTTATCAACTATAAAATAATCAGTGTAGTAAAACAGTATAATTCTACCTCTAAATCACTCAACTTGCAAAAACCCCAGATCCTATAGCATCTGTCATGTTAATCTGCCTGTGGAACAAGCCCCCTGAACCCACAAGCTAAAAACCTCAGGACACGCATTAGCACGCATTTAGTAATGTCTCTTTAGCAGATTCTAGTCTCCTCTTTTTCCCCCTGGCTTTCTCTCCTTCTCCCTCTTATTCTTTTTCCCCTGTTAGGATTGCGGGCTCGCTGACAAGTGGAAACTGAGAAGATTGAGTAGGAGTAAAATAAGACACAAGAAACATGCAGCTTGTCTTAGAAAGACATCCATTTTCTAAAGCAAATACATTGGCCTTTGAGTTATGCCTGGATATTTTCTGTTGGCCCCTCCAGATGTATTTTTGTTAATCCTACTTCCTGCTCTGTGCCCTGGGAGACTGAAGCCTGCAGATTTCTTCCACCTGTGTTCAGACCCTGGGATAAACTGCCCCCAGGTCAGAGGGAGGGAGGAGATAGCTCAGAGTTTTTATTCTCTCAACACTGTTTCAGGAGTGTTGCCGCCTGGCATTGCCTGTGTTCCTTTACGTGGGGACACAGCCTTGTGCGTGGAGGTGGCTCTGTGCAGGCCCTCCCCAGGTTCTAGTACCTGCTCTCTTCCATGGCCCCCTGGGGACCAGGGACCACAGGGACCGCTTCCCGCTCTTGCTAGTCCACAGTGCCTCACAGTCTTTTCTTGGTTCCCGCTACCCCGACAACACCATTGCTCATTGCCCCTTCACTGAGATCTCTGTAGCCAATTCAAACAATGAATTGTTTCTTGCAGCAACCCTAACTGACAGAGGTAATTTTATTTATATTTTTAAAAGTAAGTCCCAATGTGCTTCGGTATTTTTTACATTATTTCACCTTAGCAGGTGCCTGGTGCCAGTTTTGATGAATCTCAGATTCAAATTCCAGCATGTGCTTTAGCTTCTCTGGCTGTAATGGAGGAAATGCAGCCATCTCAACAAATGCGTGCACCAAATTTAGGAGCATGCACTGCGCTAGAGCTGCCATTTACCCAACGACAGGAGAATAACACTGGAAGGTACTAAACCATCACCTGCCTCTGCCTGTATACTGCGATTAAAAATAAAACAAAACAATAAAACAGGTTTCTGACCTCCACCTCAGAGACTCACACATCATTTGGAATAAGTCTGGAGGTTTTCTGATGTTGTAAAATGCAATACACATAATTCCAAATGTAAGGGGACATATTGAATAGTGAATTTAATCAGCATATCTTGAGAACAACATTTATGCAGATAAGCAGGTCCCTTTGGAGGAGTCCCTTTCAGAGAATCTGATGAGTGAGCTCCTAGCTCTGTTAATCCCAGCAACACCTGAAAACGGCTGAGGCCCCTATAGGCAGCAGCTAGGTCAGCTGTTTAGGAAGAAACAGTAAAACAATCACCTCTTCTCCATGGACTTGTGTGATTAAAGAGGTGTAGATCTGTTCCTGAATAAGGCGTAAAGGCTTTTCCAAAGAAACAGTAGGAACACCTAGCATGTCCACCAGCCCTAAGTCCAGGCGAGCTGAAGTTGTTTAGCTCTGGCACACTGGTCTGCCAAATTCAGCTTTGTCCTTGATATTCACACACACACAGATTTTTGGGGGGTGTACTTTGCTGAAATGTTGGTGAGTTTATATTGTAGTTTTTGCTGCATCGTGGCAGGCTACTGGCCACCCAACTTCTCTTTTCTTCACCTCTCTCTTTCATAGACTCCCCGTGCTTCTGCTTGTGCAAAGGACGACATTGCACTCATGGCTGCTTCTAAACGCCTCAGGCTCTTCACTGCACGAGCTCGTGATCGGTGGCATTGCACTTCCCAAACCCTTCACAGTTGGGTGAGGTTATGCGACTATTTCTGGTCAATGTGTTTTGATCAGAGTATTTAATTTCTAGTTTAAGACCTTCCCAGACACTTTTTCCTGCTGCCACAGTGATTGGCAATGTTCCGGACACTGGCCATAGTTCAGCCCAGTTTCTGGAGAGAGAGTGATGGTGACTAGAGCTCCCTCCTGACTCACAAGGGAGAAGGAGGTGGGGAGAAAGCAGCAACAGAGACCACATAACCCGCAAAGCCTAAATTATTCACTATCTGGATCTTTACAGAAAAAAAAAAAGTTTACCAATCATTTGTTTGGAGCCTGCATTCTTTAGTTTGTATAAGGAAAATAGAGTTTGTCTAATTTTGCCATAGTATTTAATTATTTTTAGTAGTAAAATGCTTTGCCAAAATGCAATAGACCCTCCTCCAGAGTGTTTGGCTTGCCCTGTCCCCTTAAGACTCACTGATCAAGAATCACTGGCTGAATCCTCAGGTAGGAATGACCGTAATAACCACTGTTGACACACACTGCAAATATAATAGACTGTGTTTTACAGAATTGTCTCATTTAACCCAAAGAGATAAGCTACTGCTCACATACGCATTTTACAAGTAAGGAAACTGATGTGCACAGAGAGTAAGTGACTGCCCAAGGTTCCAGAGCTAGTTAATGCTACAGCTACTATTTTGTTATAGCCTAACCACCTAATTTCCCAGAAAATCAGTTGTTCTTTCTTCTAGACCCATTATCCTTCTGTTTCTGCACTGAATATAGTGCCAGTTATGTAATACCATAATTACCTCTGCCTTAAGCTGTCTTGCCAACAGGCTGTAAGGTTGCTGAGGACAGGGATACTGTCTTATTCCTCTCTCTTCTCTACCTGAAATGAGAACTAACTACAGTCAGTGTTTAGCAACACTTCTTTGAATGAATGGGTGGATGCGTACGTGAAAAGCAGCGGGTAATTCCCCTGATTAAGTTATTACTGCTCACTGTCCTCTTCATGCCAGACGGGCTGAGAATAGATAGCACACAGCCTCTGACTCACAGAGAACTGGGCCCACTCACTATAAAGACTACTGGATGAGAATGAACCATTAGCATCTTCTGCCAGGAATCCCATGGCTTTGGAGATGTGGGTTTTAGAGGAGATTTTCACAGGATTCTTTTCTTCACTCTTTACAAATAACTGAGCAGACTTGAGGAATTTATAAATGTGTAGATTTGCCAAGGTCATAGTATGTAACATTTGCAGCACATATTATGTAACACTTGTAGATCATACTATGTAACATTTGTAGGTTATACTATGTAACATCTGTAGTTCATACTGTGTAACATTTGTAGGTTATACTATGTAACATCCGTAGATTATACTGTATAACATTTGTAGGTTATGCTATGTAACATTTGTAGGTTACACTGTGTAACATTTGTAGGTTATACTATGTAACATTCATAGATTATACTGTGTAACATTTGTAGGTTATACTATGTAACATTTGTAGGTTACACTGTGTATAACATTTGTAGGTTATACTATGTAACATTTGTAGATTATACTATGTAACATTTGTAAGTTATACTATGTAACATTTGTAGGTTATACTGTATAACATTTGTAGGTTATACTATGTAACGTCTGTAGATCACACTATGTAACAATTGTAGGTTACACTATGTAACATTTGTAGGTTACACTGTGTAACATTTGTAGGTTATACTGTGCAACATTTGTAGGTTATACTATGTAACATTTGCTATATAGGTTGGTCCACAGCCTGCTTCTCCTGTCTACTTGCTTCTCCATGACTTTTTCCATGAAAAATCCATTCTGCATTCCAAAAAGGAGAAATCTCACAAAAACAGAGATCCCCAATATGAACAAAATAGTTAAGCCAGAGAAGCTATGGAGATTCAATATGCAGATAAAAGAAATCTGAAGCACATAAGGTAAAGAGGAAAGCCCCCAATGTGTGACAAATAGACTTCGAGGAGAGGAGAGAAACCACTGCAGAAAAGATAGCATTGATAAGAACAGACTTTTGTAACAGATACAGATTGGTTAAGAAAAAATCAGTAACCTGTTAACATTAAAAAAAGTATATCTGTTGCAGATCATGTAACACTTAGAGAAATATTTCTCACTTGAATCTAGTCTTGATTTAATGGCCTGGAAATATTCTAAAAGCTAGTCTGGAACAGGTCTTGTTAGAAAAATTGGGAGCTTTAAATATTGTCTTTAGGAGCTGTTTGGTACTATACCACAGGCCTTGCCATGGAATTGCTCCAGTGTTCTTAATATCTGGTGTGCTTTGACTTTATTCTATGGAGGTAATAACCTTTGACTCAATAATTTAGATGTATAGCTTAACATATTCTTCAACCTCTTACAAATTATGACTTTTCCAACTGCAAAGATGTCTAAAATGATTGCAAAATGTGGAATTCTTTGACACAGAGCACTTAAAAAAACTTGAGTGCACATTTCTCATCTTTATAAAACTGATTTGTGCACAGGATTTAGAGTTTCTAGGACAGTGTGGAAATAAGAAATTACACTGGGCTTTCTCAAGGCTGCAGGAAGAGGGAAGAGAAATGCTGTTGTGGTTCTCAATTGAACTTTTATGGAGCCCCTTTAATAAAGACAGGTGAGCAGGAAGATGCAATATTGTCTTTCCAGAAAACTGACACAAAATCACAATATCCTTGTTCCTCAGCCAATTTTCAAAATCTGTTATTGTCTAAATAATAACAAATGGCTTGATCATAAAAGGGCAAGAAAATTCAGTTATTAATCTTACAAGTCAGGAGCTCAGTAGGAAATATATGGCGTATGCAAATCAAGATAATTTGAAGATAGATTGATAAAGGCATGGTCTACCCGGTCTACTGAGATGTTGACAGATCGAAGATAAAACCACACAGGATATTGCAGTTCCTTGGACCTAATAGTGGTGTGAAGTGGCGTGAGTCCCAGGTCTCAAAGGAGGTGAGGACAGAGAGAGGTGTGTGGGGAGGTTCATCGCTGTTTAAAGGCTCTGATCAGTTGGTAGTAATCCAGTAGTGAGTGAGCTAAAGGATGAACACATGAATCTCACTCTCCTAACTCCTCCCGGTGTTCTGCAGGTACTTGCAGGACAGTTGTTGCAAATAACAGGTAAGTCTGTTGATGCAGTCTTCACAGGGAAGCCCTCACACAATCCGTTTTTCATTGGCCATCAGGCATTTTGAGAGATTATTGCTCTTCCCTGCCCTGGGGTGTTACCCTTGGACTTTTGAACACTTCCTGCAGTTCCAGTGTCTGAGGCCCAAGAGTGTCAGAGTAGACTCGTCCTGCCCACATTCAGCCACATTTAAAATCCAGACCATGGGAGAGACAGGTCAAAGAAAAACCAAGACTTCCTAAACAACCTTCTTAGTAATCCCTCCTGAACACCCCATACCTGTCTTCCCATCAACAGGAACGGGAAGAGGTATGTGAGTCACAGTGGGATTGGCGTGGTGAAATCGTCGTCATTTAACACTGAGGGTCAAGGTGGGGAGCTCCTTGTGTGTCCTGAGGATGTCAGGGGAGTTTAAGGAAGGCCGTAGTGACTCCTTGTGTGCCCATGGGGTGTGATCCTTTGGCATTTGGCACCACAGTAACCTATGTAAGACATTAAATTTAAACCTAGTCTTATGCCCTGGAGATTGGAGCCAGAAAGTCAAAATGGCAACTCTATTTTCAAAGAGTATTGGTTTAGAAATGATTCCAAGGTGAGTTTGCTCTTTAAATATGTAACTGTTGAATAATTTTCTGTGCTCAGAACAAAGACAACCTCTGCCCCTCATTTGTTATCTTCTAGAATGCAAATGAATCATGTTTTTCCTTCAGCCCAATTAATTTAGCTTGGAGCATTTATATTTTAATTGAAGTGGCAGTTTTCATAAATATTCATCAGTCACAAATAAGTTTCCAGGGTCAGCAGGGCATGTACCAGGAAGGAATAACATGGATGTTTTCCCTTCCCTGGAGCGAGTTCACATTCATGAATGCATAAGTAGCCCTCCCTACTCATTTAAATTCCACAATAATTTACTGAGGGCCAATAGGTGTGAGGTGAGTGGGTGGGACCCAGAAATGTAGAAGTGAGCATAACATGGCTCTGTATTTACAACTTTTTATGTGTCTACCCATCTGTATGTGGTCCATCTTCACCTACACTCATACCTTTATTTTTATTGACACTCAAGTATAATATAGTTTTATTTTAAGAAAAAACATAATCATAAAAATATGTACTTAATAATAAAATTTCAGAGAGAGGAAAAGCAAAGGGTTGAGGGAGAGAGAGATTGGCTTTGGAAGTATGCATGACACAATGCAAACTGTGTTCTCTTATGGGTGGGACAATTATGACCATTTTCTCTTTTAATTCATCTATGTGTCATTAGGATAAGGTAGGTTATGCTGTAGAAACCAATATCCTTAAACTGTCAATGCCTACTGCCCAAATGTATAATTCTCTCTCATTCTCTGTGTCCACTGTAAGTGGGCTGTGGTTTTTCCTACCTCTTCTCTCTGGGACACAGCAGTTGGACACACCCATCTTGAAAACTGCAGTCATCCAGGCAGTGGGGAAAGAGAACATGGCAAAACACGTGCTAAACCCTAAAGCTTCTTTGTGGAAGTGGCACGTGTTGTTTGTGCTCTCATTACGTTGCCCAAATCAAGCCATGAGCTCACTCACTGCTGAGTTCAGAAGGACAAGGATTTATGATCCTCTTGCAGGTAGCAATGCAAGGAGGGCTAGAAAATATACATGAAAGCTGTAATATCATTGATATATGAATTGCTTGTTCTTTTTAAAGAAACTTGATGTTCTTGAGTGTTAAGAGAAAATCCAGTGAAAATTAACATTAGACATAGGACATAGTACAAGCCTCATAGCTCCGTAGAGCAGGAGACTATTCCAGATTCACACTACTGAGCCCAGTGCCTGGCAAAGGGCTTGGTGTGGAATAGAGAAATAAAGCTTTGTTAAAAGAAAGAAAAAAATGGATGTCGATAAAAATGGTAAAGACACACTCAGATTTATCCTACTGAAAGGAATTCTGCACACATAGTTCTAAATAATTAAAATTATTCTGGGATGAATAATCTAAGTTGATAGCTTTATTTTCTGCAAGAGCCTTTATGGGACAAGGAAGGAAATTTCGTTTTTCTTTTTTTTCTCCTTGACTATTCTATAGAATCAGCTGCCAATTTAGCCACTTCTGGGACCTCCGTAGACAATCAAAGAGGAGAGAAATGAAGGTAAAACCGGATGGTCTCTATGGCCTGTCTATTCCGGTCCTTCGGCAGGAACACAGGTGAGGATTAGGGCTTCTCCTGGTCTCATTGCTGGCCTCACTCAAGGGTCCACACTGGCATCCTCCTCCTCTTCTTTCTTCACCCCAAATGATATTCTGCAGTCACCCAGATGGAAAAATCAAGCAGAATAAACTTCTGACAACTGATTAGGAGGGACTTAGTGTTTGGTGAGAGCTTGCCATCCCATTGTTTGTAATCAAGGGAAGCTGAGTTTGGCCTTTGATCTGGAAGGAAACTGAAGGGAAGAAATAGACCCAGACAGTACTTTAGAGAGAAACCTGAATTTAATTGATGTCACTAGCTTGACAGTGAAGTGAAGTGGTAAAACAGAAAAGGGATTTCTGCGCAGTCTGGGTTCAGATTGTCTTTGGATGGCTAAAAATATGAAATCAACATTGTTTGCTGATAAATTCTAGCCTCTTAATTTGTTCCAGTGGTTGATAAACATCCCTACACTAAGCTAACAACTGAACTACCAGGAACAACAATGAAGTCATTTAAATTTAAGAAAAATTTAACTATGGAGAGTTTAATTTTAGCCAATGGAGCAAAGTCTGGAATATTGAACAGTTGTATATAAAAAATTAAGAATTATGGATATACAGTATTAGGCTAATAATGCCTACATATAGTCAGCTTTAATTAACAGATAAAGATCTTTAGGTCTAGGATATTATGTCTTGTGAGACGTTAGCATGTTGTTGTATGTCCACTGAACATCATTCCAATAGTATTGCTGGAACTGTTCTTGTTTTGTTTTTCAAATTAGGGAAAGTTCACTTTTGCTAAATTCATACAGAAGAAACTTATGTGACTAATAATTGAAGTCAGAATTAATCATACTGCATTTTCCCAAATACTTTTTCCTACTGGTTAAAGAATGATGTACTATTATTTAAAGACATAGCAAGAGAGGAAGAAAGACTATGAGAGATAAGAAAAATACCAGAAAGATAGTGAGAAACTTCACAAATGTAATGAAATGACTTTTGCATCCCTGAGTCTTCAGTAAGACCATTGAAAACCATGATACGCTTTGTATCAGTTAGCTGTTGCCATGATAATGCTGTATAACAAACAACCCCAAGGCTCAGTAACTTTAAACAATAATCATTTATTATTATTCATAATAATTGGATATTATTCAATGTATTATTATTTGTAGTCACAGGACTCTGTGTCAACTGGGCAGTTATGCTGATCTTGACTGCGGTTAGCTTAGTATTTTTTTTCAGCTTAATATTTTCTTTTTCTTTCTAGTTTTGCCTGGGGCTTTCTCACATGCCTTTCAGCTGCTATCAGATGATGGTGGGCTAATTTGGGATGAATTTAGTTGGGAATACTTGATATTCTCCATATGGTCTCTCATCCTGAGAAGGCTGGCCAAGGCTTATTCTCACAATAGAGGCAGAAGTTCAGGAAGGAAAACAGAAGCATGCAAGGCCTTTTGAAGCTAGAATCAGACAGGGCACATGGGCATGGCCACCACCTTTACTAGAGCAAGTCATAAGGCCACACAGATTTAAGGGTTGAAGGGGTTGGAAAGTATTCCTGTGTTGAGTGCCACTGGAAGGGCGGAGTTCTAATTCCTCCCCTCTTCGGGTTGCCTTCTGGCTTTCACCAGGTAGAGAATGGGGAGCGTCTTCAAGCACACAGATACAGGTGCTTCCAGTTGGAAATTGCAGAAGCGATGCGAATGCTATGCAGCTGTGACACTGACTGTTTCTGCTGCAGCCACTGTTCTATCCACCTGAAGATCTGCTGCACTTCCCCTGCTGGGCCCACTTCCAACTGACCTTAGGCTTCAGCTTAGACATAAATTTCTAAGGAAGTCTTTCCTAACCCCTGACTTCCTGATTTATGCCCTTGCAACAATGTCTCAGGATTGCTGGTACCTGCCCTGATGACATTCATCACCCTCTTGTTGAACTGCCTGCTCTTTGATTGCATTCCCCACCCAGATGTAAGGTGAATGAACGCTGGGATTTTACCAGTGTTGTTACCCATCGAGCCCCACAGTGCTGGACATAGCACATATTCAATAAATAGTTGATGGATTCTGAACAGACCTTAACCATGTCTTTGAACACAAATTTAAACCTGATTTTATGACAAGGCCTGAGTTAAATTTCCCACTAGACCCTGAACAAATAGTCCACTTTTCCGCAGAGTGACAAGGCATTAGACACACATGAATTTTGTAAAGAGCATCCTCTGTCTGTCAGGTTCAAAAATCACCTTTCAGGACAAGCAAAATGGAAAGTGTGGAGCAGGCAAGAAAATGAAGCCATAATAAAATAGAGCTTTTCGGCTGAATAATTGGATTTCTAAACACATGCATATTTTATGTCTCTTCGTATTAAATCATTCATGGAAAATATGTTGCTGTTAAATAAAATAGTATATGACAACAATCAGGAGAAACATAATGATTTTCTCTTTCACACTTGGTTAGGTAAAAAGTTTACCATAATGTGCTGCCAGAAATAAGTGATTACTATTATTAGGAGCAAGAACGTGTGAGTATTTGGTGAACACTGTTGCATTGGAATAATTATGATACACAATCCAGGGTTGAATCAGATTCTACAGATCAGCCTCAGACACTGACCCAAACGGGTGATTACAGGTACCATTAGCAAGTGTCCTACCCCTGATTTAGTTAAAAGTCCTACTGAGGAGTTTAGGAAGCTCTTGAGCAAGACATTTCTCTCCTTCAACTAGGTGGCAGCCCAGTTTGCTTTCTGATTTTACCTTCTACTGTGGTACACACACACACCCTATCCATGCCCCAAAGCATCACCCAGGGGCAAACTCAAACACATCCCTGGATTGGGCAGTCGATCTCAGTGTAGGGTCAGTTCTCAAGCCCAGTCAATTGACACCATGTCAGGATATGGATTAAAATGAAAGCAAATGTTCTCAATCTAAAGGGCCATCAGAAATCTAGATATGAGATCTATCGATTTTTAAATTACAGCATGTCTTGATTGGTCCCTCTTCCCAGTGGGCCTCTTGAATTCCAGCTGCCATTCAAGCTACTATCCCAGTCTCTGTTGGCCAGTTTGATGTTTCTAATTGGCTAAGCTATTGTCTTAGTTTGGGCTGCTATAAAAAATTGCCATAGATCGTGTGGCTTATAAACACCAGAAATTTGTTTCACACAGTTCTGGAGACTGTAAATTCAAAATCAGGATACCAGCATGGCGGGTTCTGATGACAGTCCTCCTCCAGATTGTACTCTGCTGACTTCGCTTCAGGTCCTCACATGGCAGAAAGAGAGCTAGCGAGGTCTGTCGCCTCTTCTCATGAGGGATCTAATCTCAGTTACGGGGGCTGCACTATCATGACCTAATTACCGCCAAATACCATCACGTTGGGATTAGGATGTCAACATATGAACGGATCCATATAAACGTGGGATCCTCTTCCCCTGGAGCATTAGTGTGATACGTGGGACAGTGCAGTCAGACAGGGAGCTGAGTTTGGATTTTGTTGTTGCTATGGTGACCATAGGTGGACCACAGGCTTTGAACTTGTCTAACAGTGATGTCTTGTGCTTGTGATAGCCAGTTCGTCCTCAATGTTTGTGATCCATCTTCACATTTTTTTCTACAATGTAAAAATTAGAAAAATGCAGAATAGAAAACAGAAAAAAATTACAGTGATAAAAATCCTACGTCCCAAGGGAAAGTCTATTAATGACAGGAATTTTTTCATGCACTAGTAAATCCATAAGTAAATGGTTATCTAGGATTTTTTATAAAATACTAATGCCGTCTTCAACTTTCTTAATATATATTAATTAAAATAGCATTCCCAACATAATGTGATACATACAGAAAGGTACAATTTTAGGCAAAATGTAACATGAGAAAATAAAGAAAAAAAAGCTGACATTTCTCTGATACTACTGATGAGTACCAAACCTGAGTCTATATGGTGGATACTGCTGTGATCTGAGCGTTTTTGTCCCCTGAAATTCACATATTGAAATATTGACCCCCAAGACAATGCTATTAGGAAGTGGGAGGTAATTAGGACATGGAGGTAGAACCCTCACGAATGGGATTAATATCCTTATAAAAGAGACCCCAAGAGCTGCCGCCCGCTTCCACCGCACGAGGACACAGCGAGAAGACCCTGCCTGTGAATGAGGAAGGGAGTCCTCACCAGACACTGATCCACCAGCTTTTTAATCTTGGACTTCCCAGCCTCCAGAACTGTGAGCAGTAAATTTCTGTTGTTGATGAGCCACCCAACATTTGGCATTTTGATACAGCATAAATAGACAGAGACGTACATTTTTACAGCATGACCTACAGCAAAGCTTGCTAGTCCCTCTTCACCTGAAAGAAACCTTATCCAGATTTAAAACTTGTAAATCACTGCAGCATTATTCTTCTCTAACTCAGTTTTACAAGCCATTATACTGTATTTCACAGGCCAACCCAAGACCTTTTGAATATGTCTTCCTATATGAAAGCAATAATCAATTGATCCAATGAATATCCGTATCCTCTAATCCTGGGGAATGCATGATTATTTGAAATAGTCTTGCTGTTCTTGCAACTCCTGAGGCAGCCACAGCTGTCCACTTGCTGGTTAGCTGATGACATGGGCTTGGCAGACCAGACTTAGGAGACTCAAATAATGCTTACGTAATGAGGACTTCAGAGCTACTATTCCTCCTCCCAAAGAAATTACTTTATTGCATACATAAAATCCATTCTCCTGGAAATGAGGAAAGCAGGTGGCTGCAATTTATATCAATTAAATCGTGACCTCATTTTTGCAATTTATACTTTTTCTTCCTTAATGATAGCTTTTTAACAAAACTGCTGATGCGTAAGCATTTATATGGCTGGATGTTTCTGTGTCCATCATCCTTTTTGCACTACTTTGAAAAGTTTTAATAAGAAACATAAGCACTATCCACTGGAACCATAATGAACAAAGAACTAATGCATTTCCTTTTACTTAAAAAAATGTAAATCCAAGCAGAGCATTTGTGGAAATTATGAGTAATGACATTACGGTTTTATACAATTTTTGTCTGTCAAGCCCTGAGTTATCACTGCAGTTAAAGTTCTTCTTTCTCATAAAAGGAGATGAAATTCAGAAACTCTAAATAGAGTGAGGGGAAGTTAGATGGTAGCTAATGTAAGAAGTGAATGCAAAATTGGATGAGTTGATAAAACTAATGTAATTATAAATAATGGTGAGAATTTATTTTTTAAAACACTTTATTTTTTTGAGTACCTTTAGGTTCATAGAAAAATTGAGAGAAAGACGCACAACTTTTTCTTATAGACTTCCCCACCCCCACACATGCATAGACTCCCCCGTTATCAATGTCTCCCACCAAAGTGGTGCATTTGTTAGAGTCGATGAACCCACACTGACACATCACTACCACCCAGCATCGTCCTCTCTTGGTGTCGTACAGTCTGTGGGTTTGGGGGAATTTATAATGTCACGTATCCACCATCACAGTGTCACACAGGGTAGTTTCACTGCCCTAAAAGTGCTCTATGTTCTGCCTGTTCATCCCTCCCCCATACTCCCGGCAACCACTGACGTTTCTCCTGTCTTCACAGCTTTGCCTTCTTCAGAACGTCATATAATTGAAATAATACAATGTGTAACCTTTCCATACTGGCTTCTTTAACTTCATATGTTTCTGGATAGAACATAGTGGTGTTTTTTAATCCATTCACTGACTAACAGGCATCTCGATGGATTCCAAATATTGGCAATTATGAACAAAGCTGCTGTAAACATCGATGTGCAGTTTTTTGTGCAGACATGCGTGAAACTCCTTTGGGTAAATGCCGAGGAGCAAGGCGTCTGGATCACGTGGTGAGAATGTGTGTGGTTTTATAAGAAGCCCCCAAACTGTCTTTCACATGACCGTGTGGTTTGCATTCCCGCCAGACATAAGTGAGAGTTTTCGTTGGTCCACATCCTCGCCGGCGTTGGGCATTGTCAACGCTCTCGATTTTGGCCATTCTGAGAGGTGTGCAGTGGTACCTTTTGTTGCTTTAATTTGCATTCACCTGATGGCATATGACATCGAGCATCTTTTCTTTTGCTTATCTGTCTATCTTCTTTGGTGAGGTGTCTGTTACCGTCTGTGGTCCGTGTTCTAATTGAGTAGAATTTTTTCCGTAGTAATTTAATTTTCCATTATTTTCTTCTATCATAGTTTTCCTTCCTTAGTTTTATTAATGCACCTAAGTGTCCTTGGCAATAAGGGATTTAAAAAAGTCGTTAGGACAAGAGAAGGGTGAAGTTAGCAGCTTTATTTGCAGTTTTGTAGTCATTAGTTTATCATGTCTTCCCTCTTGGCATGTAACACTTCATTTGTCACTTAACGGTTTTGCACAGTTTTCAATTTTAAGATAGGTACATTAACCCACAGAGACCTAACCATTATGATCACTGCTGTCAACACTATCGTTTCTTTTTCTCTTGTTTCTAATAGCTGTCTTGGCTAAATCTCATTAATCATCAGGAAAAAAAAGCAGCATAAACTCCAGCAATAATACATTTTCTGAAAGCATTTTAACGTGTTAACACACACCCACACACATATACACATGCATATGTATATACACACATACATACATGCATATATAACACTGATATAAGTATATGATATATACACATATGTTACATATACTCGATATATAAATGCACATATGTGTATTTTCTGTACTTTCTTTGGATGTTGAAAGACCAATGCTCATCTGCTCATGCAGCAGATATTTACTGGGGGCTCTCCGTAAGCTGGCCACCTTGCCAGATTGCATAATATGTTAGAGAAAAGGCAAAAACCCATTCCTGATGCCACTTGCATTGATTTAGTACAAGTGGTTAGGGGGATCTGGGGGGACATGGATCGGATGATGAGGGCTGTTCAGATGCAAAGAAGGGGTAGCATTGCTAACGGCAGTGATCAATAATAGTGACAGGCAGTGACGGGATCATGAAAATAATGACGATGCCATTCACAGGGAAGGTTGTTCAGCGTATAGTCCTTCTCCTCTCCCCATCACGCAGGACAAGCGTGCTATCTGCCTGGAGAGGCCAGGCGTGGCCACAGACTGACTCCGGCCACTGGGATACGGGCAGAGGCAGCAGAGTGACACTTAAAAGATCCAGCCAATATCTCACAGCCTCTGACGCTGCTGCTCACCACCAGAAACCTTGGATGTGGGCTGTCGTGGGCACCAGTTTAGTAGGTTTATTAGCCCCTTAGAAGTGTGTTAGTGTTTTGCATGCTCTTGTTGTCGGAGAGCCACCACCCACATTTCTTAAGGCCTTGTATTTTCACAAGCTGCCCTTTCCATCCACATGGAGACTGGAGAGAAAAATCCAGAAAATGTCCTTTTCCGACATTTCTCCAGCTCATCAAGATCCTTTGGTGATGTGGCATTTTCTTACAATCTTGTGGGATATTCCATGTATCAGAAGTTATTAACCAAGAGTGCACATTAACCAATTACAAATATTTATTTTACGCCTCCTATGTGCCACACACAGAGGACATAGCAGTCAATCGACAGATGAGTGTCTTGTCCCCAGGGTCCTTTTATTCTACAGGAGAAGCATTTTCAAAACCCATATGCTGTCTGTAGACTTTTTGTTTCAGTGAGTATAAAATTGATACTTCCTTTAAAAAAATGAGAACAACAACCAAGCTCCTCATCACATTTTGATGTGCAGAAAACTACTGACCCTAAAGGTTTGAGTAGCAGGTTTGCTTAAGGACAATGATGACCATGACAGAGATGCCCTTTTGTGCCTTGCTAAAAAATGAAACAAAACAAAATTTCACACACATTGAAAAATGTTGTCCCATGTATCCATTTTTTACTTTGAAATTATGTTCATCTGCTAAAACTGAAAGTTACAGAGTTTAGCATGAAATGGTGAGTGACAAGGTTCACACTTACATGGACAGTCTAATAACAGCTTCCTCCTGCTTGGATGTTTGATGATTTGGTCCAGTGTTTGTTACCTGATGCCTAGAAAACTGTCTGATACAGAGTAAGTAGTTAATACATATGAATAAGTGAATTAAGTTCAAAAATAGAACCCGTTCTTTGATTGTTCATGCAGCAAGTATTTGTTGAGCACAGAGACAGACTTCATTACTATGCACAAATACGCAGTCCCCTCTCCTGAGAACAGGAGATGGCTTCTACTGGGCCCTTGACGTTAGGAGCAACCTTGTGAATATTTGAGCCAATGAAAATGGGAGCATTTATTTGCTTGCATTTGTCTCTGCCTCTCTCCTCTTCTCTGCACTGTGATTCGGCCGGTCTGTCTTGAGATTGACCCTTCGTCATGCCGAGTTCCCGAGTACCTGTGGTGACAGAGTCCCCTAACACCATTGGTTCATATTGCTCATTCGACATGGTTGAAAATATTCTTTTGTTATTACCGGCCACTGAGATTTTGATTTTCTAGCATAACCTGATCTACCCAGACTGATAAAAGCTCCACTCTCTTTAAAATACTGTATTGGATGCAGCAAACACACAGTGAGCAGAACAGTCTCCACATTCAAGGTGCAAAACCCTAGTAAAGATGTCTAGTAGAGACAGACGAGATGTGACGTGCTGGGCAGGTGATGGGGCTGCTACCTCCTGGCAGGTGTCAAGTAAGATGAGATAATCATTATCCTGAATTTGATGTTTATCATTCTCAGAAGCTCTTTTCATCTTGTGTTTTGGGTGCTTCTGGTTATGAAAGCTTAAACCAACTCAAATTAGGAGTACCCACAAATGAGAGATTGCAACTATACACTTATATTTATAAGATTTAGTGGACATTAATATTTAATAAGGAGACCTGATCTATTTCATTGCATTTTACATTAGTTGTTCTAATAAATCTTTTCCTCCCAGCAGCACTGACAAATTTAATAGATTTTATAAATAATTGGTCAATATCAAATGTGTCATAAATTCACTCCAACTTTGGAAGGAGTCCCAATTGCTATTTTGGGGTTGTGTTCTTTAAACAATCCATAATTCACAGTTAAGGTTGGTTTAAAATGTAGCAAATATTTGATTGTGTCAAATGACAAGTTTTGTTTGAATGCCAAAAAAAGTTTAATTCTCTGTAATTACAGATTGTAACAATGCTAATTTCAGTGAACTCTAACTTTTAGTGACAGAATATTGCTAAGAACACTCTTCATGAAAGATACTCAATGTAGGGGAAAAAAATCTAAGTATAGTGAACAACTGAAATGTAAATTGCTTAATTTGAAAAAAAAAACCCACTAAATTTCAATTTGAGTTTTATGACCATTGGTGGTGTATGCCTTAAAATAATAATTTTTGGTCAAAAATTTAAGTTTTTATTACATATCCATGTAGGTAAAGCAGAAACAGGGGAGCTTGTTTTAATGCTTTACATTTCTTGGTATGACTCTGGGATAAATGGGCTGTACTGATTTCCAGTTCTGTCCTTTTAATCTCAAGGATCGCTCGAGCCACCTGCTAGGCAGGCAGTAGTGTTTAGCGTGTTTTAAACTCTCAGGTAGGTTGCACAGAACCTTCATTAGGGAGGGTTGAACTTCCTTAAAGGTATGTAAGGATATCTTAAACGTATTTGGCCTTCTTATTATGTAAAAAAAATCCCATTTATTTAAGCCTTAGAGAATATAAATCATTTTCTTTGGGAAACATTTGATAGTAAAGTCAGTATCTCTTTCTAGAACACAGAATGCTGACTGTTAGAATATTATGTTTATAGAAACACTGTTATTTAGTAATTGAAAGTTACAGAGTCACAGACAGAAAATGCTTTAATGTGCTGCTGAACCAATAACACTAAACTTTTATAATACTTTCATGAATAGACACTTTTGGATATTCTACTCAATTAATTCTTTAGACCCTAGGAATATATCCTTTCTAAAAACATAACAGTGATACCACCACTCAATCATCAGTGTTTCAATGAGTTCTCTTTTAACCAGGCTACATTCTTACACTTGAAGGCTGCTCAGGTCAATATTTCATTTATTTTGAAGGAGCTGGCATTAGCCTTAGAGACATTGGTCTCTCTCTAATTAAAGTGGAGCACACGAGGTATATTGATGTTTGAGTAACGGATATTATAGAGTTTGATGAAATAAATGCGGAGCAGCACTCATCCTCTCTGCCGTGGGCAGAAGGTTATTGTGAGCTGTGCTCATGGGCAGGTGCCTGGCAGATGTTTCTAAATTTGGGAACCTCAAGGTCAATGTGGCTGAGCCAGTACCTGTCCCCCACAGCATGTGACATTCTCAGTGCAAGACCATCGCATTCGAGAGCTGAGCCCTCTGCCACTCTGACTGCTGGTTTACCTGAGAGCATCCTGTGCTCTTGGCTCTCCTGTGTGGACAGAGGTGTGCGCTGCTTTCCCACTGACCTCTCTGATGGGGAGAAGGAGATATTTCTTTCTTACGTGAGATCAGCCCTGCCTCAGGATGGATAAGGAAGCTGCTCTTCAAGGGAAGATAAGGCAGGCAACAGCTCCAGGTTCTGTGAGTTCTTCTGGGTTTGTGCATTTGCATATAATTATAACTATGGATTATATTGGGCTGAACAAGCACGCTGCATTTCTAGATTCAACCCACTCCCTGGGGACCTTTTCCTTTTACTGACACCTGTCATAATTTACATGCACAGTTTTCCATCAGAACTTACAGAGCAAGGACTACCATAGGTCTTCGGAAGTCAAAGGTTTATTCGTGGAGACGTGCCAACACAGGATAAGAAAAACTGTGGCTTGTTCAATGTTTACATTTTAAAAATTGATACTTTTAACATATATGAAAATATTGAACCGTAAGTGTGCCAGTCTCAACATAATGGCTATATTCATAGCAATGTGAATTCGCAACACAGTGCAGATTTTGCCGTTGGCCAGTGGGACCTAAGTTTTCAGTATCCTGCATGTATTTGTTATGGTGAGAAAGCTTCACTCAGAGACAAAGCCAAAAGCCTTCCTTCCGGGCTCTTTGGGTTGTGGAATGTCTGTCCAGACATCTGAACTTCACCCACCCATCTTGTGGAAGGACCTGCTCAACACTTCATCAGTGATCGAGACTGAATTTCATGTCTGATGCTGCCCCATATGACCTTGGGCGAGTTAAATTCAACAAGTCTCAATTTTCTTATCTGTAATACGGGACTAATAAGAGTATCTACTTCATAGGACAGTTGGATGGGTCAGTTATATAATATATGTAAAATAGTTAGCACTAAGTTCTGGGTTCAACTTAGATATTGTTCAGTTAGTGGTGGTCATATTGTTATTAATAAAATAATATAAAATTATGCAAATAATATTATTATTAAAGGTTAGTTTCCTTGACGCAAACTTGCTGGGAATTTCTGAATATCAGAATTATTTTTTAATCAAAGGTACTAGCACCCTATTGTTCCTGGATACAGGTTTTAGTGCCTACTTGTAATGTGGGCTTATGAAATTAAAAAAAAGCAGTTTATAGTCCATGTTATGCTTTAAAAAGTTTTAGTTGAATCAACAATATACTTGTACTTATCTGGTTAAAATACATCCAAACTTTTATATTATTTCCCAACACTAAGCTAAGTGAGCAATTTAGACTATTGCAGAATTGAAAAGCAAATGTTCAGATCATAATCAGAACATAATGTTAGCATATATATGTTTTTAAATAGCTTTATTGAAATGTGATTCACATACTGTACAACTCTCAATTCAGTGTTTGTAAATAATATATTCACAGAGCAGTGCAGCCATCACCTCAGTCATCTCTGGGACATTTTCATCACTCCAGAAAGAAACGCTGTACCCACTAAGCAGTCACTTTCCATGACCCCAACCCCTCGGGCTCTGACAACCACTGAGTCGCTTTCCGTCTCTGGATTTACCTATCCTGGACTTTTTGTATGAATAGAATCTTATGATATGTGATGTGATAGAATCATTGCTCCCAAAGATGCCCACAGCCTAATCTCTGGAATCTGTAAATACCTATGTGACTTTATATAGCTGGAAGGGATTTGGTAGTTGTGATCACATTAAGCGTCTTGAGCAAGGGAGACTATTTTCGATTACCTAAGCGAGTCCAGTGTAATTATAAGGGACCTAATAAGAGAAAGGCAGGAGGGCCAAAGTCAGAGAGAAAAGATGGAATGAAGGAACCAGGGATTGGAGCAAGGTGGCTGCAAGCCAAGGACTGCCAGCATCCCTGGAACCTGGAAATGCAAGTAACCGGGTGTCCCTCCAGAGCCTTGAGAAACAGCTCATCCTCATACATGCTTGATTTTTAACCCCTTAAAACTAATTTCAGACTTCTGACTTCCAGAACTATAAGAGAATTAAATGTATGTTATTTCAAACCACGACATTTTTAGTAATACATTCCAATACAAAACTAATACATACGGTCATTTGACTGACTTCCTTCACTTACCATAGTATTTTTAAGGTTCATTCATGTTGTAGCATGTGGTTCATGGACTTCATTTCTTTTGTATGGCTCATTAATATTTTGTGGATATACAACATTATGCTGACCCATTCATCAGTTCATAGACGTTTGGCTCGTTTCCACTCTGACTGTTCTGAATAATGCTGACATAAATATTTATATATAAGTTTTTACATACGTTTTCACTTCTCTTGGGTATATATCAGGAACAGACTGCTATGTTGCATGTAATTCTATGCTTAACGTTTGAGGAACTTCCAAACTGTTTTCCACAGTTGCTGCACTGTTTTAAATAGCAGAGGCAAAGTATGAGGCTCCAATTTCTACACATTCTAATGAATACTTACTTATTTTATTCTTTTCTTGTTTTGTTTTTGTTTTGTACAGCCATCCTAGTGGCTGTGAATTGGTAATCATCACTGCGGTGTTGACTTGCATTTCCCTAAAGATTGATGATGTTGAACTTCTTTTCGTGTGTTTATTGGCCATTTGTATGTTTTCTCTGAAGAAATGTTTATTCAGATTATTGGGGATTTTTATTTATTTTTTTATTTCAGAATATTAGAGGGGTACAAATGTTTAGGTTACCATTGGCAATTTTTAATTGGGTTATTACAAATGTTTAGGTTACCATTAGCAATTTTTAATTGGGTTATTTGCATTTTTAATGTTAATCTGTAAGAGTTACTTATATATTCTGGACACTAGACCTTATAAGATATATGCCTAACAATTATTCTCTCATATTGTATAGGCTTTCTTTTTATTTTCTTGATTGTGTCCTTTGATGAACATATCTTATTCTTCCCACACTCATTTGTCATATGTTAAATGGTATTTAATTATATTACTCAATTACGATAATAAGTAGGCAATCCAAAATGTGTCTGCTAAGAATTAGGAGATGATTGTAAGGTACAAGGTAGTTAGATGTCATTGTTAGAGGAGGAACAAGGAGGTCAAGGTGATTGTCTAGGTTCCAGGTAATAATGAATGTATCATGGGTAGGAATAGGATGTGGATGAACGTGAGATCCAAGAGATAGATTTATGACACATAGATATATAGTAGTACATTTGTGTATGTGTGTGTACACTTGTGTATACACAGTCAAATACACGCAGGAATGCAAAGACATCCTAAGTGACTTTGCTGTGATCAGATCTTATGTGCTATTCCCATGTTAAACCTCAAGATCTCACTGTGCACATTAGAGACATAGACTGACATGTGACGTGAGTGAGACCCAGACTCAACAAAGAGTCTGGGAAACACAAATCTGTTAAACCTGGAGCCCATTTTATCAAACTATGCAAACACTTCGTACGGCTGTAGCACTGGGGGAATATGGATGAGTCCACGCTGAATTTTATCGGATGGTGAAGGTGGCTGGGTAGTTCAATTAGGCAGGAGGAAACTGTGGACTTTTTTTTTTAAATGCGTAATTGAGAATCAGTGTATTGTCTGGACAGGAATGCTAACGTGGTGTGCAACAGAACATAATGATGAAAAATAAAAAAAATGATGATTTATCAGCCCTTGTTCTTTATTATAAAATCAAACCTATTGAATAATATCACACACATTTTTCCAGCTCAGATTTTCAGCCAAATGCGTATAGGGAAAAAAAAGTTTTCTTGGTTGAATTTATTGGTAATTTTTACCTCCACCATTCTTCCTGTTCTCTAGAGCCATGTTAGTAGCACAGAATATCCATATTGAGAATGAGAATGCTGAAAGAATGAAACGTGAAATTTTAACTTAGTGTGTTAGGCATTTAGTAAGTTGAAGGACATCACCATTAAACAATTAATGCAATAGAAACCTTCAACTCCTTCTTGCAATTGACTCAATCTATGTGGCTTCAATTTAGGTAAAATTTAGGTTCAATTGTTTTCAGTTGAAAACAATTTTGGTCAATAGCGTTGACAAAATAATTGTTACCCTGCTTTGAACTACCACTGAGATGTGGAAATATGTCTACATGATGATGAATACTGCCAATGATATTAGTGAGCTATCAGAGGAAGACCAAAATAATTAAGATGGTACTATATTGCTGAGCAACAGAACTATGTGCTTTGGGTTTAGCATAAAAGACGGTGATAACAAACATAGTGGATATTTCTTTTTCTTGTTGTGTGTGTGTGTGTGTTTTTTAGTGCCTCTTTCTTTTCTCTAAGAGCACCTCAATTTATTTTATTTTCTGTGGAAATCTAACACAGCTCCTACTCTCCAGTGTTTGAAAAGTGGGCAAAAATCTCTACCCAGAACAAAAAGATACATCTTTCTGAGAAGTCAGACAAATAACTTGAAAATGTTCCAAGGCCCATTCTATCAAGGCCTTTACTTTATTCCAGGTGGTTCCTGACAAGAGACCACCTCTTGAGGTCTCTGCTCTCTCTGCCTTCCTGCACTGCCTTGGACTATCCATTACTGCGTCAGTATATCCAGCTACCTGCCCATTCTGGGAAGTCTTAGTGTCCATCCAGTAAGTCACTTTTTGTTTAAATCAGAACAAATGTATTTATTTGCAGAGTAATAAGAATCCCATTTAAAGCAGCATATATTTCAAAATTAAAACTTATGTATATATGTGTTGAGTACTAAAATTTACCTGGGTACTTTTAAGTATACTTGGGATCTATGCCCCCTAAGCTCAAGAATTTCTCTTCAGAAGTATTCCAAGCAAAAATTATTCCCTCAAAAAGTTATACAACATCATGTAATCACATTATTGGTGAGTATTCCGTAGGTTCAGGGACTGCAGAAATGGACGTGACTTGAGAAGGTTTCAGTGAACCTGACAAAGACAGGGGAGAAACTTTGTATCAAAATATGGAAATACTGGCTAATTGAATGTCTTTAAAATCTGGGAAAAAAAAGACTCAGTGCAATACATCACTACAGTGCATGGCATCAACCAGATAGTATTGAACCTGAGGCAAAATCTAGATATTTCGACTCATTTGTATGCTGTGACACGAAGACTCACCTGCCCACTAAAACCAGACACCCCCATTCCCTCATGTGGTGCGGTCACTTCAGTGTAACCTTCCAGACCCCTTTATGATTTGGTGGGACTATGTAACTTTTTCTTCCCAAAAGAATGTGAGCAGAAGTGATGTGTGTCGTATTGATGCAGAAATCTTAAAACACAGCTTCATCTCCTCTGCTCGATCATCCCCTGTCTGCGGGCTGGACTCGGGGGTGGCCATGTTGAGGGCCACATGTTGAAGACGTCAGACCTGCAAAGTACAAAGGGCTGAGGTGTTAACTAGCACGCAGAGGAGAGCTACGTGCGATTAGGGGCAATTGCTTTGGTGTTCGGAGGGATGGAAATGAACTTCCATCGAGTCTGAACTATTACGTAATCTTGGATTTGTTTGTCACAGCAGTCAGCGTTACGCATACACACACAAACACACAAAAATACTGCCCTGTAGACATTGATCTGTTTTGTATGACTTAGGTTTGAAGAAACATATTTCTTTCACTCATTCATTCAACAAATGGTTATCGAAATTCTACCCTATGCTAGATGTTCTGTCAAAAGCTGTTGAAAAAATGTGGTTACTGATTTTCTGAAGCATGATTTATTAATCTTTTTGGTCTTGGGGCCCTTTTATAATCTTAAAAAATTACTGATGACTTTAAAGGTCCTTTGTTTATGTGGATGATATATTTGCATTTACTATGTTAGTATGATCTTTACTGCATAACCAAGGCATTAAGTGTGGTGTCAGAGCATCTCACAGTGACTGCCATGTTTTTGCACACTGCTGCCTTGGTGCCAAGGCACCAGCAGGGTCACCCACAACTGCTTTCCACCCTCAGTGCATGCATCAACACACTGGTCCCAGGATAATCTGTGAGTACAAAGTGTTTCAATATTTTTGTATTTGAGGACCACTTCGTTTATTTGTCAAGCAATCACAAAGGAGAACACCTAGGTGGCTATTTGGTGCTCATGCCAGATAAATATAAGCAAAATGGAAAGACCAAACATGCAGACTCATTCCTGTTTAATGCAAACATATAATTCTGCACATGAGACTTCAATTCAGTTTACATGTAGACAGCTTGATCTTTAAATCAATGATATTGCATCATGAGAAAGTGGTAGTTCTGTGACTTTTTTTTTTCCACTAGATTTTCACCTAGCAGAAATCCAGCAATATCAACACTAGGAAGCTTTAACATGCCCTTACCTATTGTGGACATCTCTTCAGTAAATGCAATATGATGATTTACCCTTAGAAAGCATCAGTGCTTTTGTTCCCCTTCTAATTTGAAAGAACAAAACCAGCAACAAGAATTATGTTGGCTTCATAAAATGTGTTGGGGAGGAGTCCATCCTTCTGGATGCTGTGGAATAATTTCTGCAGGATAAGCACCAGTTCTTTTTTTATCACTCCATTTTCTTTTTGGGGAAAATAAGGTTCATAAAGGTTAAGTGTGCCAGAATAAGGAGTAAATTTTTGACACTCGGAATTGGCTTTCTTAGGCAGTGTTGATTTTCTCATTACAGAATATTTTCAAGCATGAGTTTAACCACACATTGACAAGGCTGTGGTAGAGAAGATTCAATTGTGAATTAATAAATACTTATTGAGCCCCAAATATGACCTTTATTATCCCTTCTCATGCTGAGATTCTCTTATTTGACTCAAGTCATTTTTCTAGTAAGTGGTAAAGTATGCCCTCAAAGCAGTCTCTTGAATCCGTATCTGCTACAACATGCATTGAATTTATGAAACAGCAGAAAGGCACCAGGTTCTATCTCTGTGGAGGATAGCTAGCTACAACCAAACACTCAACTCAAAAAAATTGCAAGTAATGGGTAGCATTGGTATGTTATATTTTTTCCTAAAGTCTTTTAGCTTTTACTTTCTACTATTATTTTGCCTTTTAACATTCCTGGACAACAGGTAAAGTAACTTAAATGTATTTTTCATAAAGGAAAATTAGGTATAAAATAATGAATTAATCTAGTAATGATGAGATTATATATTATAGGTAGAAGTGGGACAAAAATCTGTATCTTTTTCCTCCAGACAATGACTTCTTCTTGCTTATACAGGGAACAACAGCATATAGCTGGCATGACAGAGGTGAGCTTTCAACCTGTTTCCTTAGTATGACAATGTATTTCCTCACAGAGGTATTCAATAGGTTAATGCCTATGGAAAATCTGCTGAAAATGCTATAGAGCAATGAAAACATAAGATATTGAAAATAGTTATAAATATTGTTGTCTAAGCTTTGCAACTACTTGATTCATTGGCTCCTCTTGGATTTAGTTATTCTGGTTGGAATTTGATATGCTCTGGATTCAAATGTTCATGCTTTTTACCAGTTACAGAAACATTTCAGAAGTTCTTTGCATGCTCCCACAATCTCACGAGTATCTTTTGTTAAAACTGTGATTAAAATCATATTGGAACTTATATCTTCCAAATCTCTTAATCTCACTCATTTTAAATTTCTAAGTCTTTATGGCATATTGCATTTAATTTCTGCAAGTCTACCTTTCAGATCACCTATTTTCTTCATAATTTAATCTCATCTGCTGTGTAATCCATTTTTTTAGCATGTAATTGCAGTGATTATGATTTGTATTTTTAGAAGTCCATTTTGTTTCTCTTTGAGATCTACCTTATTCATGTTTTTATTCTACATTATAATCTGTTTAAATATTTTAATAACAGTTATATTTTGTGTGTGAGAAATTTAATACTTGTGTCCTGTGGAGCTCCTGTGAAACATGACTTTCATTCATGGTGATTTATTTTTTTGAATGTTTGGGAATATTGGATCACAAACTCATATTCAAATTTCTTGACTTTATTGAGGCAATGCCACAAGGCCAGAATTGACAATGTCTCCCTTAAAGTAAATTTATTTTTACTCCTACCAGGTCATTGGTATACTATCAACATGGGGAAACTTTATATTCTCTTCTCATCTTAGAGTCTCCAGAGGCATTTACTTAGTGTAATTTTGTTAGTCAAATCTACATGAAGACAGGCTATGATTACAAATTCTCAGGGGAGACTCCATTACAGGGTTAAAAATTAATTAAGCCAAAGGGCTACTGTAATCTCACAGAAACAATGTAATGATCCTAGGAAGCTTAACTTGAAGGTAGGCCTGTTTGCATTGCTTCTCTTCTCATTGCAGGGGATGGCTTAATCATCACAATGCGAATGATGGAGAAACTCCAAGATTAGATCAGATGAGGAACAAATGAACCACCAGGGACCCATGGGAACAGTGTGCAGCACAGATCATGAAGATCCTGAGTTAACTAAAGGACTATGTGTACCAGTAAAAGAGCCTAAACTCCTCTATACAGGAGGACGGTGGTTCCTTAAGACAAGAGAGTCTGCCGTCCTCCTCATTTGCTAGCAAATTAATAAATCTTCCTTTCCTTTTTCCTTAACACACTTGCTCTCATTTTTTTAGTTTAGCTTTGGGAACAGGTACCAAGCTTTCAATAAAAACTTTCCCCATCCCAAGAGCTCAATATGAGACAAACATGGTTTTATTTTCCTGAAGAGCTTTATTGAGGTATAAGTAATATTAAAAACCTGCACATATTTACATGTTTACATATCAACGTATCTTCTTTAAGGGTACATCTATTCAAATATTTTTCCCATTAAAAAAAAAATGTTGTTTTCTTATATAAATATATATTTAGACTTAATATGGTGAATTACATTCATTGACTTTCAAATGTTAGATCAACCTTGCATTGCTAAAATAAACCCCCTTGGGTAATGATTTATTATCATTTTTATATTTGTTTGGATTTGAGTTACTAACAGTAGAATTTTTGTGTCTATGTTCCTGTCTGTAGTTTTCTTGCAGCTTTGTCTGGTTTTTGTATTAGAGCAATTGTTGGCTTTATAGAATGAGTTCAAAAGCATGCCTTGGCCAGGCACGGTGGCTACTGCCTGTAATCCCAGCACTTTAGGAAGCTGAGACTGGAGGATTGCTTGAGCCAAGCAGTTAGAGTTTATAGTGAGCTATGATTGCACCTCCATCTGGGTGACAGAGCAAGACCCTGTCTCTAAAAAAATTTCTAAAAAGTATCCCTTCTCTGTTAATTTTCTAGAATATTATTTCATAGAATTGGTATTATTTCTTCCTTAAATGTTTGGTAGAATGAACCTATAAGCCATTTTGGCCTGGAGTTTTCTTGTTGTGAAGGCTTTTAATTATATATATATATATATATATATATATATATTTTTTTTTTTTTTTTTTTTTGAGAAAGAGGACTGGGCAGTTTATTTTTGTTTTCCTTAGTTTGCTTGGTAGTCTGTGTCTCTGAATGCATTTGTCTATTTAAGTTGTTGAATTTATTGGCATAAAGTTGTTCAAAATTTCTCTCATTTTCTTACTAATATCTATAGAATCAGTAATGATATCGCCTTCCTCATTCTTCTGTTAGTAAATTAAGACTTCGATTTTTTTTTTTCCGTGATCAGTCTGGCTAGGCTTATTTTATTTTATTTTTAAAATCTTCTCGGAAACCAGCCTTTGGCCTCATTGATTTTTCTCTGTTCTACTTAATTGTTTTCCGCTCTGATTTTTTTAGTTTGTTTGTTTATTTATTTATTTATTTATTTATTTTTTCTGTATTTGGGCTTCAATTGCTCTTCTTTTTCTAGCTTTATAAGGTATAAGATCAATTGATTTGAGAACTTTCTTTTTTTTAACACAGGCATTTAGTGCAATAAATTTCTTGAACGTATTACTGTAGCTGCAGCCCACACATTTTTTTTTTTTTTTACGATCAGTCATATCATTTATTTTCCTTCTTTTTAAATTTCAGAGTATTACAGGGGTACAAATGTTTTTGGTTACATGAATCGCTTTCGTAATGCTTGAGTCAGGGTTATGAGTGTGACTGTCACCCAGATAGTGTTCACCGTACCTGTTAGGTCTCACCTATCCCCCCTCCCTCTCCCTCCTGATTGATTTCCATTGAGTTATACTTCCCTCTAAGTACATATGTGCTCATCAGTTAGTTCCAGTTTGATAGTGAGTGCATGTGGGGTTTGTTTTTCCATTCTTCAGATATTTCACTTAGGATAATGATCTCCAGTTTCATCCACATTATTGCAAAAGCCAATAAGTCATCCTTCTTAATGACTGAGTAGTATTTCATGGTGTACATATACCACATTTTGTTAATCCGCTCATAAATTGATGGGCATTTGGGTTGATTCTACATCTTTGCAATTGTGAATTGTGCTGAGATAAACGTTGGAGTTCAAATGTCTTTTTGATAAAATGACTTCTTTTCCTTTGGGTAAATACCCAGTAGTGGGATTGCTAGATCAAATGGTGGGTCTACTTTTAGTTCTTTGAGGAATCTCCAAATTGTTTTCCATAGAGGTTGTACTAATTTGCAGTCCCACCAACAGCATATAAGCATTCTTTTCTCTCTGCATCCACATCAGGGTCTATTATTTCTGGACTTTTTAATAAAAGCCATTCTACCTGGGGTAAGGTGATATCTCATTTTGGTTTTAATTTGCATTTCTCTGATAGTTAATGACATTCAATTTTTTTTCATATGTTTATTGGCCATTTTGATGTGTTGTTTTCATTTTTATTCAGTTCAATTTTTTTTGGAATTTCTTTTTTTTTTTTTATTTCTGCTTTCACCCAAAGGATGTTAAGCAGTGAATACTTCTGTTTCAAAATAATTGGGGGATTTTTCAAAGATCTTTCTGTCATTGATTTCTAATTTAATTTCAGAAAATGAAATTATGAAATGAAATGAAAATACTTTGTTTGACTTGATTTCCTTTTGAATGTATTGAGACTTGTTTTATGACCCAGGTTATAATCTATTGGCATAAGTGTTCCATGTTCACTTGAAAAGACTTTCTGCTATTGTTGGGTAGAGTGCTATGTAAATATTAATAAAGTCAATCCATTGATTTAGGTGATTGCTTTGTTCAAGCATTCAACATTCTTACGGGTTTTCTGTCTATAGGTTTTATCACTATTTGAGTGAAATTTATTGAAATCTACCAGTAAAATTGTGGATTTGTTTATTTCTTCTTTCAGTTCTATCAGCTTCTCCCTCATATATTTTGTTGCTTTTTAGGTACATAAACAACTAGGATTTTATGCCCTCTTAATGAATTGATCCCTTTATCATTGTAAAATAAGCTTCTTTATCCTGGGTAATATTTTTCCCCAAATCTAATTTGTCTGATATTAATACTGACACTCCAGTTTGTTTTCAAATTAGTATTAGCATAACATATATTTTGTCATCACTTTATTTTTAACCTTTTATGTCTTTATGTATAAATTGGATTTTTTATAGATAGTATGTATTTGGGTGCTGCTTTTTAATCTAATCTGATAAGTGCTGTGTTTTATTGGTGTTAGACTAGTTAAATTTAACTAATTATGAATATATTTGAGCTTAAATCTTGCTAGTATGTTCTTTGTTAGTTTCCAACCCTTCTTTTTCTGTCCTCTTTTGTCTCGACTGCTTTTATGATTTAATTTTGTTTCCTTTTTGGTTTATTATTCATAACTCTTAACATATTATTTTATTGTTTCCTTTAGGACTTATAGTAAACATCTTTGTCCTCAAACTATTTTCAAATGATATTATTATATTATTTCATGTGTAGTGTAAGAAACTTACAACAATATTTTTTTACTTTTCCCTTCCATTCTTTGTTATTGGCATACATTTTACTTCTACATGTGGTATAGATACCACAAAATGTTTTTATTACTGTTGCATTAAGTAGTCCATTAAGGACTTTATTTATTACTGTTGCATTAAGTAGTCCATTGTTGAAAGAGATACTAATAATAACAAATTTTTATAATTATCTATATAGTTACCATTTCCAGTGCTCTCCATTCCTTCATGTAAGGCCATGTTTCCATCAGGTATCATTTGCTCCTGGTTGGGGGACTTCCTTTAATATTTATTGCAGTGCAGGTTTGCTGGTAATTATTTTATCTTTTGTATGACTGAAATTTTATTTCGCTTTCATTTTTAAAAGATATTTACTCTTTGTGAAGAACTCTAAATTGATAGTTTTAGTTTCTTACTTTTGTTGCTTCACTGTTTTCAAACTTTCATTGTTTCCAATGAGAAATCTACTCTCATCCTATTGTTGTTTTTTCGTATATGTCTTTTCATGCTTTAAAACTATATCTTTAGCCCTGAATGCTTTAATTTTTTTTGCTTTACAATGTTTAAAATTTGCTTTAAAATCTTATTCTTTATCGCTGAGTTTAAACATGTGATGATAGTGTGCATTGGTGTATTTTTCTTTGTCTTCTTTTTTTCTCCCAGTACTTAGGATTCCTTCATATGCTTTGATCTGTGGTAATATAAT
This sequence comes from Avahi laniger, assembly GCA_963575035.1. Lineage (NCBI taxonomy): Eukaryota > Metazoa > Chordata > Mammalia > Primates > Indriidae > Avahi > Avahi laniger. The sequence continues at coordinate 2,494 of CAUYSK010080363.1, read as the reverse complement.
TGTCAGTAGATTTGGAAAATTTTCTGCCATTATTTCTCTAATGTTTTTTTTCCTTTTTCTTTTTTAGGGATTCCATGTATACACACATTTGGCTGGTTGATATGGCACCATTTTTTCAGGTTTTTTTCTCAGATCATTTTGTTTTAGGTAGTTTGTATTGATATGTCTCCAAGTTTACTAATCTTTTGTCCTGCAATGTCTAGATTTCTGTTCATTTTTAGCCCAGATGTTATAACTTTTGTCTCTAGAAATTTGATTTGGATTGTTTTTCTTGTTTTTTTTAATCTTCCATGCCAGTAATTAATGGGCTCAATCTTTGCTCTAGCTTTTGGAATCAATGGAATGAATTCTATTATAACTGTTTTTGATGACTTTGCCCTAATGCTATTAATATTATGTGTGTCATTTCCTGGTCAATTTAGATTGATTGATCTTTTTTTTCCTTATTATAGATTGTATCCTCTTGATTCACTGTTTGCTGCTAGTTTTCGATAGAATGACAGAATTGTGAGTTTTACCTTGATAGGTAGTGGGTACTTTTTCTATCTTTAAAAATATTCTTGAGCTTTTTTCTGGGATAAAGTCAAGTCACTGGGAATCATTTGATTATTCTGATATTTGCTTTTAATTTTTCTTAGTAGGTGCAGAAGTACATTTAATTTGAGGTTGATTTTTACCCATTACTGTGGCAAAACCCTCTCTCTGAAATGTGATATTCTCCTTCCTGGAAGTAAAAAAAGAGACTTTTTAACCATGTGTAAATTTTGGCGCTATTTCTTTTTGGGTGATTTTTCTCTCCATTTACATGTTTTCTTTACACACACACAAACACACACACACACACACACACACACATGCTGATAGTTATTAAACTAAATAATCAATGGAAAGTCCTTGAAGATTTACAATTCTCTCTTTCTGTGCATTTCTCTCCTTTTCATTTTTCTGTCCATGTTGGTTTCTCTGGTCTACTAATTCCGAATTATCCTGGCATCCAAACTAACTATTTTAGACCCTTCCTAGGTTCCCTATCTCTGAACATGGACATTTGCTCTAAATAGTAAATCGAGCAATTGTAGGGCTCAGTTTATTTGTTTCTCATCTCTCAGGAATTATTGTTATTTGTTATTTGATGTCTAATGTCTTTAGTTCCATTGGTTTACAAATTTTGTCTATATTTTTAAAATTGTTTCTTATGGGAGGATAATTGTGGTCCTTATTTCTCCATTTTGAATGGAAACTTATGTCCTAAATGTTTGTTGACTTGAATTATTTTAGTAATGATATATCAATTTGGAGGCTTTGTTTTTAAGTCTCATTATTTCAGCACAGATATATGGTAGTTCTAATTTGATTTTCAATCTTTTTATTACATTTTGGTTGATTTAGAAGAACCTCATAACCTTAAACTATTAAGGATAGAAGACCTAATCCCATTGCCTTATGAGAAGAAACTGAGTGCCAAAGTCTTTAAATGACTGTTCAATTAAACCAGTCATATTTCTAGATTGTACCCAATAGATGGTCACGGATAACTTAAGCAATAAGAAAATTTATTGCTAGAATTTCATTGAGTAATTCAAAAAGTTACAAGTAGCTTGAAGGACCAAGCTTAGAAAATATTCAGGGACAAAGGGAAACTAAGAAACTGGCACCAAAGCAGAGGTTACACCCTAGGGACTGTCTGATTGTGATATCACGGTGAGATCCTTTCTGTTGGACATCACTCCCATTGCTGCTGCAAACATGGCTGCTGATAGACATTGAATGCCATTGTCCTAAGTCAATTCTTACCTCTGTGAGCACAAACCACCTGCTCATGATTCAAAAGCCCTGGATGAAAGTATTCAATTTACTGAGATAGGCACATTATTATCTTCTAACTGCCAGAAGTGGAACAAAGGATTATCTGACTCCTTTTGTTAGTCAAGGCCTTGCTTTTCACTAAAACTGAAAAAATGAAGGATTTTCTACAAAAAAAAAGCTCTGGATGACGGAAGCCAGGAAAAATGAAATACGACTAATTTTGAATGCCAAGTCTCCTGATTTCACTGCCTGCCCTCTTCACAATTGAAAGTAGGATTTTGAGTGCACCCAAAACTGTGATTCCAAAAGTGTGTTCCACAGAAGACTAGATCCAAAAGGTATATTACATTCTGTGAAATTTAAGGGTGTTATTCTATGGGCTGATGTGTTTTTGAAACACTGTATCCTACGGCTTACCTTTGGAGCTCCAGGGTGAACATATGCAGCTTCAGAAAAGCCCTGTGGTAAGGAAATCCATTTACCTTTATTTTTTTATTTTTTTTTTAATTTTTTTAAATTTATTTCAGCATATTATGAGGGTACAGATGTTTCTGTTACATATGTTGCCCTTGCCCCCCCTCCCTCCCTAAGTCCGAGTTTCAATTATGTCCATCATTTGGGTGGTGCACATTGCACTCTTTGTGCATGCATATACCCCTCCTCTCCTCCCTCCTCCCTCCTCCCCCCT
>CAUYSK010080362.1:0-21378 GCA_963575035.1 Avahi laniger | reverse complement strand
CTGCCTCAGCCTCCCGAGTAGCTGGGACTACAGGCATGCGCCACCATGCCTGGCTAATTTTTTCTATATATTTTTAGTTGTCCAATTAATTTCTTTCTAATTTTAGTAGAGATGGGGTCTCACTCTTGCTCAGGCTGGTTTTGAACTCCTGAACTCAAACAATCTGCCTGCCTCGGCCTCCCAGAGAGCACACCTCCTGACTTTCATTTCAATTGATCTTTTTACTGTTGCCTTGTTGGCTCTTATATTATTTTTTAATTAAGTCATTCTTATTTGGGACTGAGGACTGGGGGTTCAGGGAGGGATGTGTGTTGGGGGTGGCAGAATCACTGAATGGGGTGAGAGATATTGATGGAAGTGTGTTACCCAGGTGAACTGTGTGGAGGCAGGAACAAGATTGATAACTTCATGTTTGTTGTAATGTTAACTGAACAAGGACAGTGAATATAGAATCCTCAGGATAGCAAGCCTTGAGTGGAAAAATCTTTAGTATTCTTTCAACCTTAGTGTCTACAGCCAATTTAAAAAGAAGAAAGAGCACACCAAACTTGTATCTGAAAGTACTATGCATTCCTGAGAGGCTCACACATCTATTGTCATTTCCATAGTACTGCTTTTCACCTGGCTCTGCTGTCTTTATTGTATTTCTACTGTCCACATTTGTAAACTGCCTTTTCTTTGAATTACTGAAAATGGCTTTTCAAAAGAAAGTGTTAACAACATTCGTTTGGTATTAGCTATGTGAATTCTGCAAAGTAAAGAGTCGAAAAGGACAGGGCACCCCTTTGTGCTGTAGCCATCTTCATGATAGCATTTCTTGGTTACATTCACCATCATGCTTTTGAGTTGGTCATGTTTTCAGTAAAGCAAATCAGCTAAAAAGATTCTATCTACTGTTTGGGTTGCTGTTTCCCAGTTAAAAAAAAAATCATTTCAAAGAGGTACATTTCATCTGAGAAAGGCAAAATACCTTTTACCCAAAGGTAATGGCAGATGGAGACAATCTACAGCTACTCTGGGTGGCAGAGAGAGCACTGTGGGGGAATAAAAGCAAAACCTAAACATTCGCAAAATCATCCACAGGGGCACCTTTAACGGAATTCAGTAAACTAGGATTGGAATAGGTAATAAATATCAACTTTTGGTGGCAAACTATGGTGGTAAGGGTTATCATTACTTTGTCTTGTGGGAACCAATGTCATTGGCAGCCAACATTTTGGAATACTAGAAGTCCTGTTAAATATTTGGAGTTGAGGAACTGCCTACTTCTTGAGAGGTAGGATAGATGGGTAAGGACGAAGTGACAAAGAAGGCAGAGTTAAGAGTTATAGGGCTACAGTTTAAGACAAATGCACGATGGGGTATATTTAGGTTTGCCAGGGCTGAAAGACTGTTCCAAAGAGCACAGAGTGTAGTAGAGAAAGTAGATTTACTGTAAACTTGGGCTAAAAGTTAATGAAAGAAAAGAATCTGAGGCATGTTAACAAAAACTACTTTTTGAACTTGAATGGAGATGTTAATCTAAATTTATCAGACAATATTCCATTTATCATGCTTCATGTTGGACCTATGTGCTATGGAAATTATTTGTAGAAAATAGTACCAACCCACTGTTTCTTCATAGGTGGGTCAGGTTAATTGTAAACATTACACAGAAACTGCAAAGATTTTACATTGTACACATTACATAGATTAAATCTGTGTTCCTGAAGGTGGATCAAAGGAAGGTATCTTTTCTTCTTATTATATTTTTATACTCAATGCTCAGATATTGGTTGAGAATATGATCAAATAATAAATGAAATTTCTTTCATGCCTTACTATAACATCCCCAAAATATGATATTTTCTTCTAAGCTATCATGGCCAGTGAGAAACTTGATCCCCAAGATTAATTATTAAAAGATGCTTGGTGTTCTTCATCTCTAGATTAGTACCACAGTGTATAGTTATAGAAAATTTCCTTAAAAATATATAGTGATTAACTGTAGGTGACAGGCTGTTCCTGAATTCATGTACAATTTCTTATTTGGTAGATTCTACATTTTGTCACTGTCCATAACCCCAAAGTTTCTAAAAAACTCATTTGAAAGCACAAAGTCCAGATTTTTCCATTGTCTTTTTTTAATTTATTTTATTTTTTAATTTTTATTTCAGGGTATTATGAGGGTACAAACATTTTGGTTGCATTTTATGTCTTTGCCTCACCCAAGCGAGGGTTAGAGGTGTACCCTTCCCCTCTACAATGCTCCCAGTGTCCTTTAGTTGTGAGTTTACCCCCACATCTCCCGAATGCCACCACGTGAGCACCATAGTGTTCATCAGTTAGTGCCAATTTGATGGCGAGTACAAGTGGAGCCCATTCTTCCAATCTTGTGATGCCTCACTTCGGATAATGGGCTCAAGTTCAATCCAGGAAAATATAAGAAGTGCTAGATCACTGTCGTTTCTTATAATTGAGTAATATTCCATTGTATACATATACCGAATTTCCAAGTGCCCATCAATTCATGAGTGGATTTTTCCTTTGTTTTTAGAGCTGGTGCTCCTAGTAATTTTTTAATGCCAGTCTATTATGATATATGAAATGCATTGCGTCTTTATTGTACTGACAATACGATTCTAATAACATGCATTAAAACCAGTTAGTAGACCTGAATATCTCCTGATCTGATGAATGAGAAAAGGAGAGTCTACATTTATCTATTTCAGATATTATGCATTGAATTCCAGACTGGGAGACACCCATGTCTATGTTGACACAACAGAAATTTGTCAATCCTCCCCAGAACTTCACTTTAGTGGAAAAGCATTCAGGAACTTTTCCAGCATGTGTTATTAAGGAAACATAAAAGGAGGATTAACAAAGAAGAAAAAGATAGGACATAAATAAACCTGTTGACAAGATGAATTTTATTTCTCTCAGCTGGTTACTAGAGCAGGAAATACGGGCTTTTCTAATGAGGCACTAGGCTATTATTGCAAGTTTTTCTAAGCTATTTTATACTGGGGCAAGGGAGCTTTTCCTGTGGTCATCAAAACAGGAAAAAATAGAAGACTTTTAAAGCTGTCAAGATCGTATAAATATAATAATTGCTCCCAAATCATTTTTTTCTGGTTCTTTTTCTTGTTTGGTAAAGCAGCACTTTAATATAATTAAATGTGTTCAGGTATTTCTGAGCAAACCAAGGAAATTAAACTCTTAAATAGATTTATTATAAAATATAACAAAAGATCATCGCTGTTAATGTGAAAACTTGGTGTTTTATACACATTTTTACCTTTGTCAAACAGCAAGATATGCATTTGAAGTATATACACTCTCTTGAGGAAGAAAATCATTTTGAGGAGATATGTGCATTGTGAAATATTGGAGGAGCTCCCACAAAATGTATATACATAACTTAGTGGCATAATTTCATGTGCATATATTTTCTAAGTTTGATCATAACTACTTCCTTGTACCCACAGAAATAATAATTAACAGTGGACTGTCATGTTTAACGCTGACATTATATTATCATCTATTTAAGAAAATGCAGAAGAAGTGATGGTACAGACTTTTGTGAGCTGATAAATTTTCATAAGAATGCATACTGTCATACATACATATCAATTTTTTATTGTATATGGCACAATTTTTCTAGTGATTGGTGCATAGTTGTATGATTGTATGTTCGTATAACTATGATGACAATTTGTGTTATTTTAAAGGAACTCGAAGAGTATTTTATGATAATTGGATAGACAAATAAATCATCAGGTTAATTTTAATTTATTTAACATATTTAGTCATTAAAATTTTTATAGTTATTTTCCCAACTGTTCTACAAATTGCTTTTTTCTTGGGCATGTCAAGAGTAGGTATGTTTCTCTATTTGTTGTTAATGAGGTTAATCTGATCATTTTGGCCATCTGAAAATTAATTTCAGTCACTGCATCATCTATATCTATTCTGAAGTCAGTTTGGTAGCTACACAAAAAACATGGATCGTCAAAATTAATCTGAAGTATACCACCATCTGTTCACTACTGCATAATTTATAATAGAGAAGTATCATAAATGTCCTCAATGTCCACAATATGAGAATTCTTAAATAAATAAGGAAATAACAATGAATACTGTGACTCTGAAGAACTTTTATAAAACAGGGAAAGAATCAGAAATTTATATAACACATAATCCCATTTTAATAAAATTTTAGATTCAAAGAAATATTCCTAGGAGAAAATTTAAGAGTAGTTAGCTCTAGTTGCTGTTATTATGAAGATGATTACTTTCTTTTTAATATATATTTGTATTTGCAAAAATTTTTGGTGTGAATATGTAGTTGCTTGAGTTTAGAAAAATAAGTATTATTTTAAAATACAAATATTAACCATTGGAAAAATAAATAATGGAGGCTATGTATACCAAGGAAGTCTGCATATCTCTATTTTTTTCCTTCTTCCTAATTATTTTGTTTGCTGGAGAACATTAATTAAAAGACAAGAAAAAAATTTAATTTGATTGATTCAGTGGAATGGAACCAAACACAAATACCAAAGTACTACTATGTGCAGGTAAGAAGCTCAAATAGCATTATAGGAATGTCTCTTCTAACCTATGAGATATAGAGAAAACTACATAATAGTATTAATAGAATAGGGTCTTTGGAAAGTATATGGTAGAGATTTTGAGGGTTTACCTAATCAGGGAAAAAGAGTAGGTGACAAATCCTCAATTTGTGGGAGTTTGCAATTTAAAAATGTTGCATAGTTCTTTAAAAAAGGTTATTTTATCTTCATGTAAAGGAGATGCACACTTTAAACCCCAGTTGTTTTTATGCCCAACGTGCAGCCAAGCTTTTCAGCTACAGAGTTCGGTGCCTGAAGTTCTTTATGCTGGTACCAGAGCCAAATATCCACATGAACATGTTGGACTTAGTGACTCTTCACAAATCTGAATTTCTTCCCAAGCTGGGTAATGACCTTACCATTCTGCCAATCGTGCAGGTTTAGGTTTTCAGGGTTATTTTTTTCCTCCAATTTTGGTCTCTTACAGATAACTGGTCATTGTTTATAAATGACTCTATTTCCCCCATTTTTTTCTATTCTTTCTGTTGTTGCTGTGTTGCTTGAATTCAGGATAACATTATTTCTTCTCTAACTGTTCTGTCCCCTTGAATTCGTTTGGTTCATTACTGCTTGATTAATCTCCATAATGTAAGTCCTTAAATACATCATTCCATACTGCAAAGCACTAAATTGTTCCTACTGATTGCTAAAGTAAGTCCAAACTCCTCAGATTGACACTGCAAGCCCTCTGTAATCTGATTCCAAACAACATTCAACCCCTCCCCCCATATATCCTGCTATTCCATTCACGGATCTGATGACCTGGACAGCCTGGAGTAGGAGCCATTTCCCAAACCTGCCGTCCCTTTCTCTTCCCCAAACACGTATGCCACTTCATTTACTATCCAACTGAAATTCTACCTATGATTTCACATCTGACAAATTATGAACTTTCAAAGGGCAGAGAAAACGTATGCAACTCTGTCTCTCAGTGTTGACTGTAGGACCTTGCAAACAGTAAGTTCTCAGCACTCATTTGCTGCATAAATGGATACATTTCAAACCACGTTTACTACAGTCTTTATCATCCAGAAGTGCTCTTCAACCCTCAGGTCTCTGCATCTCTATCTCAGCACATACCACACTTGAGCTTACACTGTTTCCACGGAAGACAGGGACAACGCCAGCTTAAGGGCCTATAATGTTTTCAGACCAGGTTTCGGTTGCATCTGGACATGTCTAGAAGACTGCTATAGATGGCTTTCGAGGACTGATTTGTAAGAGGGCTTAAGAGTTCTCCTGTTCAAAAAGAATAATGATATGAAGGAAACAAAGATTCAAGAATATAACTAAAAAAAAAAATAGGACTTTCATATTGGCCAATATGTAGTGCTAAGCACTCTGAAGAACCCTCCTGCTGAAAACAACTAATAATGCTGATAAACTTCTTTTTTCTTTAAATTATATACCACTAAGATGACAAAATATCAGTAAATAGAGGACAAAACAAGTGAGTTAAGGTGAGGATTTGCAGAAGAAAAATAATCAGGAAGGAGAAAGTTTTTTTTTTTAACTTTTTAATAGACATTATTTTTAGAGCAGTTTTAGGTTTACAGAAAAATTAAGCAGAAAGTACAGAGATTTTTCCATGTAATTTCTTCCTCCACCATGTATAGTCTCCCTCATTATCAGCAACCCCCATCAGAGTAGTGTATTTGATACAATTGGTGAACCTACATTAACACACCGTTATCAGCCAAAGCCCACAGTTTACATCAGGTTTCACTTTTGTTGTTGTACATTATGTGAATTTGGACAAATGCATAATGACATGAATCTACCATTATAGTATCATGCACAATAGTTTCACTGCCTGAAAATTCCTCCATGCTCTGCTTTTTCATCCCTTCCTCTTCCCTAACCCCTGAAAACCAGTGATCTCTCTATCGTCCATAGTTTTGCCTTTTCATATAGTTGGAATTCTATAGTATGTAGCCCTTTCAGATTGACTTCTTACACTTAGTAATATGCATTTATGTTTGCTTCATGTCTTTTCATTGGTTGATAGCTAGTTTCTTTTAGCATCCATTGTCTGGATGCACCATAGATTATTTATCCATTTACCTACTGAAGGATATCTTGGTTTTTTCAAAGTTTTGTCAATCAAGAAAGAAGATTTTAATCTTTCGTATTTACTTATTTAATTGAAGCTAAGCCTCGGTGTTGATGGTTTCAGAGAGCATGAAGGACAGAAGACAAAGCCTGGGCTCTACTCAAGGTGAAAAGTCTAATAGGAGACCACAAGAATGAAGCTGGAACCCCAGAAGCTATACTGTGAGTGCAATGGTGAACAAGAAATGCACCATCCCCCTCCCAGGGTATTACAAAGAAAATTGCTGCCTTAGTCTATTTGTGCTGCTATAACAGAATACTACAAGTTGGGTAATCTATAGTAAACAGAAATTTATTTGGCTCACAGTTATGGAGGCTGGGAAATCCAAGATTGAGGGGCCAGCTTCTAGTGAGGGCCACCATCCCACGGTGGAAGAACAAAGGGAGGGCAAAAGAGAGACAGAAAGAAAAGGGGACCAAATGTGCTCTTTTATAGTAACCCCATTCCTGCAATAAAAACCCCACTCCCATGATAACAGCATTAATCAGCTCATGAGGACAGAGCCCTAAGGTCCTAATCACCTCTCATTAGGCCCCATCTCTCAGGGCTATTGCATTGGGGGTTAAGTTTCCAACGTATGTTTTTTGGTGGACACATTCAAACTGCACCAGTTGCCTATCATGAATTTTGACTTTGAGTGAAAGAGAAAAAATGTCTCACGTGAGAATGTGCAGTAGTAAGCTGATCCTCATGCAAACAGTTCCAATATTCACACTACCTGTGGACTGAATCTAAAACAGTTCAAGCTGATGATTAAGCTTAAAGTAGTCCTAGGAGGGCGATATCCTCAGTAGTCTGGCAGAACAAACTCACACTTCTGGTTGGAGAAACCCAGGTCTCAAAGGGGCCCAGAGATAAAGTTAGAAGGAGCTTAGAGCCAAAATTCACAGAACAACAGAGAAACAATGCACCATGAGAGAGATCCAGCAGATGAAAAAAAATAATGAAATAAGCAGCATAATTGTAAAGTGAATATATATATAAAGATTTACTATAATAAAAGAAATATGAGAAGGGATTGCAAATATGAGTAAAGAGTTAGTATAAAAATAACCAATGTGAGAAAAATAAGGACTTATTAAAATTATAATAATTGAAATTAAAATTTAATGGATGTGTATGAGAGCAGATTACAAATATCTGAGGGGAGAAATTACTCAACTAGAAATTAGTGAATTAGAAGGTAGATTTGACAAAATTATCTAGAATGCATGCAAAGAGACAAAAAAATAAAAGCTATAAATAGGAAATAGAAGTTAAGAAATATAAGGCTAAAGACTGAGACTATTCCAGATCTGATGAAAAGTACTAATCCACAGATCCAGGAAAGAGTATCTTTATTATGCATTGCATTTGCATTTTGTATTGGTAAAGATACAGTGGAACAGTATCTTTACTGTGCTGAGACAAAATATCTGCTGACCTAGAGTTCCACACCAAGGAAAATGTCTTTATGGTAATAGGATAAAACGAAGATATTTTCAGACAAGCAAACCCAAAAGAAAACAACAACAACAAAAACCAAGTATTTTGCCCATAGCAGACTGTTACTAAAGGAAACTCTGAAACTGCAGTTCCCAAACCCTGGGCTGCAGACTGTCCTGGTCTGTGGCCTGTTAGGAACCGGGCTACATAGCAGAAGGTGAGCAGCTGGCCAAGCAAGTGAAGCTTCATCTATATTTGCAGCCGCTCCCCATCACTCACATCACTATGCGAGCTCCACCTCCTGTCAGATCAGCAGCGACATTAGATTCTCATAACAGCATAAACCTTCCTGTAAACTGCACAAGTGAGGGATCTAGGTTGTGTGTTCCTTGTGAGAATCTAATGCTTGATGATTTGAGATGGAGCTGAGATGGTGATACTAGCCCTGCGGAGTGGCTGCAAACACAGATTATCATTAGCAGAGAGGTTTGACTGCACAGAGATCATAAACCAATTGCTTGCAGACTCATATCAAAACCCGATCAGTGAGTGGCAAGTGACAATGTAATAACAATAGAAATAAAGTGCACAATAAACGTAATGCACTTGAATCATCCCGAAACCATCCCCTTACCCCTGGTCCATGGAAAAATTATCTTTCATGAAACCCGTCCCTGGTGCCAAAAAGGTTGGTGACTGCTGCTCTAAAAGATGTATGAGTTCAGAAGGTAAATTCAGATGGAAGGTCTGTGATTCAAAGAAAATATAACCAAATATGGAATGTGTATAATAACTCATAATATATATAATGTCTTAAGGAGTTAAAATAAAGCCAGAAAGATTTAAAATGTTTATAAAGGTAACATATAAGTCAAGAGATGAGTAGTTAGAGTTTAAGTGTTCCTGAGTCCCTGTATTGTTTAAGGAAAGTAAAGGTATTAGTTAATTAAAAAATGGGTAAATTAAAATTTCTGAGATAAGTACTAAAAGAATAGAAATAGTATATATCATTTCCAATCCAGCAGAGAGGAAAAAATGGGATAAGAAAATAGTCAATCAATTCACGTGAAAAATAAGAAAGAAGGGAAAAGGAAACAAAGAAAAGACAAAACAAAAGAAGCATAGTATAATGGAATTAAATTCAAATTTATAGATAATTATAAGTGTAAATGGACTGAAGAATGCAACTAAAAGAAAGTAACAAAATACATATGCAAACAAACTGCCACCACCACTAGCAAAACAACAATCCAGTTATACAAAAAGTGTAGAAGAAACATCTGCAAGGAGAAATCTCAAGAAGTTGTAAGAAATATATTGAAAATGTAACGATTCAGAAAATATGAAAGTAAAAGTTTGGCAAAAGATATACCACAAAATACTAAGAGAAAGTTGGTGTAGCTATATTACCAAATAAGATATATTTTGTACAGAGAGCACCACAAGGAATGATAGAGGTTATTATGTTTTTTTTTAAAGTTAAATTGATCAGGAAGAAATAAACGTTCTGAACTTGGATGCATCTTGACTTATAATCTCAAACTGTAGAAAACAAAAATGGCAGAATTAGAGGTACAATTTCACAAATCTATTGCCATAATGCTAATTGATAGATAAATTAGGTAATACATCTTTAAAAATTTAGGTTTGAAAAATATGATTAATAAGCTGATCTAATGTATAGCTATAGACTATTATCCCCAATAAATGCAGAAAAATATATATTATTTTCAAGCACGTATTAACCTTTTATGAAAAATGTTCTCCTCAACATAACAAACACATAACATTTAATTGGTGCTAGGCAGTGTCACAAGCACTTTAGAATACATTTAATCCTCACAATAATTCTAAGGGTTTGGTATATTAATATTTCTATTTTACATGAGAAAACTGAGGCACAAAAAGTTCAAGTGATTTTCCCATGGTAACACAGCTAGAAAATAGAAGAGTTGGAATTTAAGAGTCTGTACTCTAGGCTGGGTGAGGTGGCTCACGCCTATAATCCTAGCACTCTGGGAGGCCAACATGGGAGGATTGCTTGAACTCAGGGGTTCGAGACCAGCCTGCACAAGAGCGAGACCCCCATCTCTACTATAAATAGAAAGAAATTAGCTGAACAACGAAAAATAGAAAAAATTAGTTGGACATGGTGGCACATGCCTGTAGTCCCAGCTACCCAGGAGGCTGAGGCAGGAGGATCACTTGAGCCCAGAAGTTTGAGGTTGCTGTGAGCTAGACTGATGCCATGGCACTCTAGCCCAGGTGAGAGAGTGAGACTCTGTCTCAAAAAAAAAAAAAAAGAGTCTGTACTATTAACTACTATGCAATATTGCAGAAAAATATGCAGTACTTAGGAATTAAGCTAATAAAAATATGTGCAAGCACCTTATGGAGAAAGTGTTTAGAAAAGGAGAGCTCATGTTCTTGAATTGTAGTAATCAATGACATAAAGAGTTAGTTCTTTCCAAATGGACGTAGAGATTCAAAATCCCCATAACGTTGTGATAGACTTGCAAAGTTAATTCAAAAATTTATATGAACTAGCAAAGGAGAAAGAATAGTGAAGATATTTGTAAAGAAGAATAATGTAAGAGGATTATTCAGCCAGCTACAAGACTGCTTAAAAAGTTATAAAATAATTTAAGACAGTGTAGGATGGCACAGAATTTGAGAAAATGATCAACGACCAGATTGGAGAGATCAGAAACAGACTCACAAACATACAAAAACTTGCTTTATGATGAAGTTGTAACTACATATCAGGCAAAAAATGGACTTTCCATTAGTAGTACTCAGAGAATGTGTTATACATATTAGAAAAAAATAAATTTGAGCCCCAAACTCTAACCACAATAAAAAACAAACTCTGTGTGGATTGAAAATTAAAGTAAAAGGCAAAGTTATTTTTAAAAATTTAGAACACAAATAGGAACTACTTTTTACTTGGGCAGGAAGGATTTCTTATACTAGATACAAGAATCATAGACAATAAAGAAACATATTAATATACTTTACTGCATTAAATTAGAAACTTTTAAAAATCAGAGATATCATAAAAAAGAAAAAAGACAAAATACAAACTGGGAAATGGTATTTGTAATACTAATAAAGGATTGATTTAACATACATAAAGAACTAAAAATAATCACTAAACAAAAATGCAATTGATACAGAAATGAACAAAAGACTTAAAATGGTATTATAAGGAAGAAGAAAAGAAAACTGAACAGGCCAATAAACATATGAGAAAATGCTCAACTTCATTAGGTATCAGGGGAATGGAGATTTTAAACCATAATACGACACCATTTCAAACCAACTGAAAAAAATTAAAAGTCTGAAGAAAATCATAAATTTGATGACGCTGAATGTTTTTAGGGGTATGGTGCATGAGCAGCACCTCCACACTCTTGGTGGGCATCAGAATGGGCCCAAGCACTCCTGTCTTAGTAAATAAAAAGATACACATATTCTATGCCCAGGAGTTCCCCCAGAGAACTCTCCCAGTATGTGCCAGTCTATAGGTGAAAGTGTTCACAGCAGCATTATTATATTACAAAACTACAACACCGCAAATGCCCGCCAAGTGAAACTGTTATTTTCATAAATGTTAATCCTATATGGCAGTAAACACGAGTGACTCACAGCTACATACTACAACTTGGATGACTAGGAACTAGGTTCACAATTTTGAGAAAAAATAATACAAGTTTCAGAAGAATACACTCAGTATGGTTGCATGTATATAAACATGCAAAGTTAAAGAACATAACTGTTTAAAACTACAAACTTATGGTGCGGCACAATTCTAAAGATAAGCAAGATAATGATAAACATAAAATTCCGGATAGTGGTTTCTTCTTGGGGGAAGGTAAAGAGACTGAGTTAGGAAGAGACATGCACACAGCTGCAATGTCATGGTAATGTTCTTTTTCCAGAAGTGAGTGTCAAGTAGACAGGCATTCACTTCATGTCTGTTTGAAGGAAAGTTGACATCGTAGCATAGTATTTCTCACTCAGCCTATTTTAGACCTGCCATCACAGTCTTATGTCATTGTATTAAAAGTATAATAAAGAATGAGTGAAAATAAAAGACCCATTTCAGCTCTTGATGACAATAAAAGCATAGAGACAGGCAAAGGTCACTCCTTCTCCTTGAGAGAACTGCTGGAACATGGCAGAGCACGTACCAGGATCTGAGCAGTCTGTCTGAGCCCGCCAGTGACGGAGAGGGAAAGAGAGTGGGCATCAGAGTAGCAGATCCAGAAGAGGATACGATCGGCATGGTTGAAGCCAGAAGAAAGGAAAATGACAGATTGTACGGGTTCCAAACAAGGATTTTGAAGAGCGATTCCTCTTCCCCCCCGCAAAAATTGGAGGAGAGAATAGAGTCAGACAAATACTGCTTTCTGACTGTCTCTGTTTTATCTAAAGATAGACATTTTCTAAAAAACTTGGGCATGTGTTATTTGTGCAGTTATAGTGAATAACAGATATTAATTTGCTGAGGGCAGAGATTGTATATTCTTTTTATCTTAATAGTACCTTATACAACATAAAAGAATAAACACTTTCTGCATGAATGCATATTGCAACAGGATTCCTATAAAACAGCTTTTAAGTGCGTATGATGGTAGATATTAGGGATACCATTTTTAAAAACAAAAGAAGGCACATGACTTAAAGCAGCACTAAAGTGCTCTTGTATTAGTCGCCTAGTACCACCAGGTGTAACCAAATTTAACTATCTAATCTAGGACAAGTGTGTCTGTGGAAAGACTCGTGCAAGCACATGTGTCCTTGAGTTTATAAAGGGAACAAGAAACATGTGCAATGTATAGAGACAGTAATGTAGGTACACTTGGAAATCCAGAAATAAACACACACACAAGTGCACGTGTGTGCATGCATACCCCTATTGAATATATACATGTACTCGCCCTAAAAGTCTCAGTCCTTTGCAGCTTGACAACTCCACTGGTATCTAGCACCCCAGGAAGTTGCTTTCTCTGAATGCCCCTGGCTAAAATGCGGAGATTCTGCAAATTACTTCTGCAATGGGCAATGGAGAGGAAAAACTGGATGAAATTCAACATAGGAAGAGCCAATTTGAGTACCATAAAATGTTTTGTAATGATGGAGTCTATTAGGTCTTAAAATAATCTCAGCAGGAGGACGTGAAGGCTGTATCAAAAGAAGAACTTAAAAAAACCCCAATAAAAAAATTTGATTTAAACTGTCAATAGGGCAAATGTCTGCAACAGACAAAAGGCAGGACCTCCGGGATATCACTAGGGTTACAGCCATTGTTGAAAACTTACTTGATAAAGGAAAAAACTTGCAATTCACTGCTGGAAAGTAAAAGAAATTGTAGTTTCAAAGAACCATTATTTGCTTTCTAGAAAAAGAAATCAGTTAAATCTTCAAAAATATGTGTTCCTAGAGCAAACAACGTGAGGCAGGATGGTCTGGCAATAAGAAACAGTGGAAGCAAGCTTCCCGTAATTAGAGTTGGTCTAAGTGTTCCAAGCATCTCGTTTTTTAAAAAAATGTGCACTATAAGATTTTTGAGCTTCCACTGTGAACGGAAGTTTTACTAATGACCACACAGTGGGTAGACCTAAGTCCTGCTGTTGCTCTATTTAGACTTCAGCTCTTTCCTTCCTAGGTTTTGCAAGCAATGTGTTCATGTACATAGATAACCACAATCCCATTTATAAAGAGAAAAGAAGGAAAAAGTTCATTGTACAGAGTGCACAGTGGACTTCTCATCAGCACTGGGTGGTCCTCTGAGACTTTTCATTTCTTTCCTTCACAAAAGCAGAAGATGAAGTTTAAGTGCCTTCCTGTGTATTTAATTTTAAAATACCAGCCATTCTATTGTTCAGAACTAAGTCCTTTTAATCAAAAAACGGCTCCTTATTCCTCAGACACCTTCCGTGCATGAGGTAATGAACATTTTAGGATTTTAGAAGTAGGCTCTATAGTAATCCCTTGGGCTTTTCTATTTCACAGAATTTACTACCCATTTTGCTAAATGCCTACAGAGAATTGGTCAAGTTCATGCTTTCCTTTTTAAAGCTATTGAAATTTTTCAGTTGTGAAAACGGCCTAATGAAAGTAGCCTCTTTTTCCTCCCCCTGCACTCGCAGACTAGTCTGGAATGAATCTCTCACAGAGGTAGGGATAGCCTCAATGCATTTGGGGTTATTTGGATGGAAATAGAAAAGTCTTGAGGCGAGACAGAAGCAGTCTAGAGGTAAACAGGCTGCAAATGCTGGTAGCTGCGCTGTTACAAATAAGACTGCATTCTCCACAGCCCTCTCACTTATCAGTTTTGACAGGTGACTGTCTTGACTCCCTGGAGCATTTATCAAAGAGGACAAAGAGGTTTGCCAGGATGACTTTGGTCAGTGGTTGGCTATACAGCAAATGGGGCTCATGACCACTTGTCATGTGGGGCAAAGATAGTCTACCTAAATAATTTTTGCTTATTTTTAACCCCCCCATTTACTTATTTGACTCTATCCTCTTCAATTCCCAACACCTTAGCTCCAGTCCTTTTCACATTACACCTGGACTATACAAATCAGCCCCTCGTTTATCTCTCTTCTTTGGGTTTTGCTCCTGCAAATTTGTCCTCCACACTCCTACAAAAATGGGTCTATCTGGAATACCAATCTGACCTCCATCACGCCTCTTCTAACATGGAATCGTCTTCTCATTTCCTGCAGCATAACGTAGAAGTTTCTCATTATGAAATAAAAGGCTTTTCCTTATCTGGACCCTGCACACATGTCCAGCCTAGTCCCACATCTTCCTTCACTTTTCATAAAGTAACTCTCCAGTTAGACCAAACTATATGCATTTCCTTGAATCTCCTGTGCTTGTTGGTGCCTTCATGCCTTTGCCCTTGCTCTTTCCTTAAATGTCTGGTTGTTCAAAATTCTGCTCAAGTATTATTTTCTCTCTGACCATTTTCCAAAAAGTCAGTCACTGGCTTCTTTGTACCAGTTCTTTATTTTATTATTGTGAATGTCACACACTAATATAATTACATATGTCTTTCTGTCTCCACATCTACACTATGAGTTCCTCAACAGAAGACATTGCCTTATTTATTTTTGGCTTATCAACGCTCAGCATACAATCTGAAATATTGTATTGCCCCAAAATATTTCTTTCTGAACTTAACAGGTCACTATAGCTTTCAGATAACTGAAAGGAAAGCATAATTTTATCACAGTAGAAGTGAAAGTCATTCCAAAATCTTTGGATCTAAAAGCAAAATTTAGTGGAATATGAAAAGTGAAATTTTTAAAAACTGCATATTTAATTACATATTATGGGAATACTGTGATCTGTGTTTGCGTGCATAGGAATTGAGACTACAAGGTGCAATTTTATATCTTTGACTATCGTGTGCATAAAGTTGTAAAACTAAGGACCAAGACAAATGTCAGATGGTAGGGTATGCATGAAACTTAAAAAACAATGAAACACTTAAGTATTTTAGTAAATATTAGCAAAATTTTCTTTAATTTACAGTAATTTATTATGTTTTAATGAGGACATCTAATATTCTGCCAGGATTTTTCTTATCCTCCACATTCCAACAATTGCCAAATCTTCTCAATTTTGCCTCATAAATAAATGCTTCAAATCCACCCCATCCTTCATTTTTCATTGCTGCTGCTACTACTGCGAGTGCTGCCCCTACTATAGTCTAAAAAGAAAACTAATACTTTATTCGTTTTATTTATGAAACAAAAAAAAATCATTCTACAGACATGTATGAAACATATAACTGATATGAGAGACGCGCAGAGATGGAAAAAAGGAGCCAAAAGTTCCATGGGAGAAGCTAACACATGCTGATACCGCATAGATGCTCATCTCCTCTCCTCCAAAACCCCACAAGGTATAAGAAAAGTATACAATTTTTAAAAGTCCCATCATGCTTTAAAATAAGAAAGGCAACTCTTTGTGGATTGGAAACTATGAGAAATCTCCAGAAGATGAAAATCAGATGGGATTACGTTAAAGCCTGAAGCTCAAACAAGAGAGCACGAGAACTGAGAGGTTGATTCCTCAGTAACCCTGAACCAGAAAGACTCTGAGCTTGGAGCCTCCAGACACACGTGTGGGGATCAGCGGGGCGATGCACACTGAGATTCCCTCAGCCCTGGTCTCCCTGGCCAGCTCAGAACACCAAGAGCCACAGGTCAGCTCCCCTAACCCTACTAACGCCCTGAGGTTTTAGTAGCCCCAAATGTAGAAGTAGGAAATGGAGCTGAAGTCCTGGTAGAGCTGTCCTGGAACCAGAAGGCAGGGCAGCGCCATATCGCGAAGGCAAAGGAGCAAGAGCATTTCAAGAAGATACAGATGGCCACAGCACCAATTGTCACTGAGAGTATGAGACAGCAGAAGGTATAACTGGATTTGGTCACTCAGCTGTTGTTTATCACCCTCAAATCAGATTTTAATGTGTTGAGAAATGAATAGCTTTAAAACGTGGCAGAGAATCAAACTATTCTTTTAAGATTTTCAGGAAAAGGAAGAATAGACAAGATAGAAGACAGAAATCCAAATGGGCTTAATTCAAGGTCTTTCTCTGAAAAGGAAATAAAGGATGCTTGAATGTATGTGGGCTCACTGTGCCTCTCAGAGCATTCTTCCTCAACACAGCTCACAGGGCTTGTACTCAGACCCCATTGTCGCAGGACATGGAGTTTCTTTTCTGAAGGTTCATTTTTTTCCTTGCTCCATAGATATTCTTCACTGTGGGTGACAAAATTGAGACTTAAAATGGGTAAATGATGGACTACAAATATATAGCTATATCTATGTAGATCTATCTTTATGTTTATATCTGTGTATCTGTATTCCATCATTTATATGGTGCATATATATATACACACAGCAAATGTTTTATATATATATGTTATATATGTCATAAAGTACCAGCTATTATACACGTTTGCATATATTATCTTATTTATTCCTGTGAAATATGTGTTACTAATATTATTTTTGCACAGGTAAGGAACCTGAGCCTCATAGACGTCCCACAAAAATACTAAGCAGTGGAGTTTGATTTGAGTTCCCTTCACGCTGATTCCAAAAACAGCTAAATATAATTTCTCTTCAAATTGGTGATACAATTAGACCTCTAGTTTGTTAGAAATAAAATTTTGAAAGGTTGTCTTTGGCCTTTCTCTCTCTCTTTTTTTTAGAGACAGGGTCTCGTTCTGTTGCCCAGGCTGGAGTGCAGTGGCACGATCATTGATCACTACAGCCTCAAACTCCTGGGTTCAAGCCATCCTCCTGCCTCAGCCTCCTGAGTAGCTGGGACTGCAGGCAACATGCGCCACCATGCCCAACAGCCTTTTTTTCTTTTTATGTCATCCTCTCCCCTAGGGCTCTGTCATCCAGGTCTGATTTCTCCCTGAGCAGTGTACTCAAATAACTCCCTGCTGAGCATCTGCACATGTATGTCTATGAGGCACGTCAAATTTAATGTGCCCCAAAACTTAACTATGTGATTTTGCCTCCTCATCCCCCACACCACTCTCCCCTTCCCTCAATTTTCCTCATCTTAGGAAAAGGTACATTCCCCATCTAAAAGCTTAACTTCAAAAATGAAGAAGCTACTTTCAATTCCTTTGTTTTCTTTATTCCCAGAACCAGTCTATCAGCAATTATGTCTGCCATGTCTCTCAAAAATATGTCCTGAATCCACTGGCTTCTCTCTCCTTCTACTAATTGAGCAAATCACCATCAGTTTTCACCTGTATTAGCACAATCACTTCCTGCTATCTTTCTCTGTGTCCTTATCAAACTTGACAGTCTATTCTCCAAAGGACAGCCAAAGTTATATTCTAAAAATAAAAATTGGATCATGCCATTCCCCTCTTAGATCCCTCTTACATCTTTCTCCTGCACTTAGAGTAAAATCCATGAGCCTTATGATTTGCAAGGCCCTGAATTACCTGGCCTATAATTCTACGCTGTGTTCTATAGAGTATACTTTATAACAACCCTGGCCTTTTTGTTTGCATAGCGCACCAAGCTCTTTCTTTTCTAAGGGACTTTAAACTATACATAATAGATACATAATGTATACATACATATTCCCTTTGCATAGATGAGCAGGTGCTCTGGAGCCAGGCTGGCTTGATGTGAACACCAGCTCCTCTACTAACCAGCTATGACACAGTTCCTGACCTTTTCTGCCTCAGTTCCCTCACATGCAAATAGTTATACCTAGCTCATACTGTTGTAGTAGAGTTTAAATGAATTAATATAAAAAATGCCACTGGAATTTTCATAGGAATTGCATTGACTTTGTAAGATCACTTTGGGCAATATAGACATTCTAATAGTATTAATTCTTCCAGTCCATGAACCATGAGATGTCTTTCCATTTATCTGTGCTTAAATTTCTTTCATCACTATTTTATAGTTTTCTGTGTATAAATCTTTGATCTACTTGGTTACGTTTATTCCTAAGTATTTTATTCTTTTTGATGCTATTGCAAATGAGATCATTTTTCAAATTGCCTTTCCAGATAGTTCATTATTAGTGTTTAGAAATGCAACTGATTTTTGTATGTTGATTTTGTATCCTGCAATTTTATTTTTTTATTTTTATTTTTATTTTTTTTAATTTTGGGATATTATGGGGGTACAGATGTTTAGTTTATGGATGTTGCCCTTGTCCCCCGCCCCAAGTCCGAGTTTCAAGTGCGTCCATCATTCGGATGGTGCGCATCACACTCTTTGTGTACGCATATACCCGTTCCCTCCTCCCCCTTCCCCCTGCCCACTGCCCAACATCCAATAGATGTTATTCTTATATGTGCACTTATGTGGTGATCAGTTAATACCAATTTGATGGTGAGTACATGTCATGCTTGTTTTTCCATTCTTGGGATACTTCACTTAGTAGGATGTATTCCAGCTCTATCCAGGAGAATATAAGAGGTGCTGTATCACCATTGTTTCTTAAAGCTGAATAGAACTCCATGGTATACATATACCACATTTTATTAATCCACTCATGTATTGATAGACACTTGGGTTGTTTTCACATCTTTGCAATTGTGAATTGTGCTGCTATAAACATTCGGGTGCAGGTGTCTTTTTTATAGAGTGTCTTTTGTTCTTTTGGGTAGATGCCCAGTAATGGGATTGCTGGATCGAATGGCACTTCTAATTGTATCTCTTTAAGGTATCTCCATATTGCTTTCCACAGAGGTTGCACTAGTTTGCAATCCCAACAGTGCATTAGTGTTCCTATCTCTCCACATCCACGCCAACATTTGTTGTTTTGGGTCTTTTTGATAAAAGCCATTCTCACTGGAGATAAGTGATATCTCATTGTGGTTTTGATTTGTATTTCCCTGATGATTAGAGATGTTGAGCATTTTTTCATATGTTTTTTGACCATTATTCTCTCTTGTTTTGAAAAGTTTCTGTTCATGTCCTTCGCTCACTTTTTTTTTATATTTGTGAATCTTTATTGTAAAAAAATTTTTTTCTTGAAGCAGAGTCTTACTGTGTTGCCCAGGCTGGGCTGGAACTCCTGGGCTCAGGTGATGCTCCTGCCTCTGCCTATCAAATAGCCAGGACCACAGGAGTGTGCCATCATGCCAAGCTTTATTGCAAACATAAAAAAATCTTTTCTCATGGAAATTTTCAAACATACATTAAGTAGAAGCAATATATAATGATCCCCTTTTGCCCATCACTCAGCTTCAAAGCTTCAATATTCTTGCCGTTCTTTTTGAATCCATCATCTCTTTCCTGCCCCACTTTATTTCCTCTTCTCCCTCCCTTCCTCCTTTCTTTTTTTTTTCTTTTTTTTTTATTTCAGCTTATTATGGGGGTACAGATGTTTAGGTTACGTATGTTGCCCTTTCCCCCCTACCCCCCTAAGTCCGAGTTTCAAATATGTCCATCCTTCGGGTAGGGCACATTGCACTATTTGTGTATGTACATACCCGTCCCCTCCTCGCTCTTCCCCCCTCCCCGCTCGCCCCTCCCCCCTGCCCAACATCCAATAGATGTTATTCTTATATGTGCACTTATGTGTTGGTCAGTTAATACTAATTTGATGGTGAGTACATGCGGTGCTTGTCTTTCCATTCTTGGGATACCTCATTTAGTAGAATGTGCTCCTGCTCTACCCAAGATAATACAAGAGATGCTATATCACCATTGTTTCTTAAAGCTGAATAGTACTCCATGGTATACATATACCACATTTTATTAATCCACTCATGTATTAATAGACACTTGGGTTGTTTCCACATCTTTGCAATTGTGAATTGTGCTGCTCTAAACATTCGGGTGCAGGTGTCTTTCTTATACAGCATCATTTGCTCTTTTGGGTAGATGCCCAATAATGGGATTACTGGATCGAATGGTAATTCTACTTGTATCTCTTTGAGGTATCTCCATATTGCTTTCCACAGAGGTTGCACTAGTTTGCAATCCCACCAACAGTGCATGAGTGTTCCTATCTCTCTGCATCCACGCCAACATTTATTGTTTTGGGTCTTTTTGATAAAGGCCAGTCTCACTGGAGATAAGTGATATCTCATTGTGGTTTTAATTTGCATTTCCCTGATGATTAGAAACGTTGAGCATTTTTTCATATGCTTTTGGGCCATTATTCTGTCTTCTTTTGAAAAGTTTCTGTTCATGTCCTTTGCCCACTTTTTGATAGGGTCGTTTGACTTTTTCTTGTTGACTTTCCCAAGTTCTAAGTAGATTCTGGTTATCAGCCCTTTATCGGATTTGTAGCATGCAAAAATTTTCTCCCATTTTGTGGGTTGCCTGTTTGCTCTTCTGACAGTTTCTTTGGCTGTGCAGAAGCTTTCTCATTTGATTAGGTCCCATTTATTTATTTTGTTTGTTGCTGTGATTGCCTTTGGGGTCTTCTTCACAAATTCTTTGCCTAGGCCAATGTCTAGAAGAGTATTTCCAACATCTTCCTCTAGAATTCTAATAGTTTCACTCCTTAGGTTTAAATGTTACCCAGCATGAGTTGACTTTTGTGAGAGGTGAAAAGTGTGGATCCTGATTCAGTCTTCTGCATGTGGCTATCCAGTTTTCCCAGCACCATTTATTGAATAAGGATTCTTTTCCCCAGTGTATGTTTTTGTCTGCTTTGTCAAAGATTAGATGGCTATATGAGGATGGTTTTATATCTGG